>APFE031121960.1:0-20828 GCA_000404065.3 Pinus taeda
CCAAGTTGGATAGTAAATCTAAAAAGTGCATCTTTATTGGGTATAAGGATGGTTTAAAGGGTTATAAGCTTTCGAACCAAGTACTAAAGAAGGTTGTGTACAAGCAAGATGTGGTGTTCAGAGAGGTGAAAGATGTTATTAAACATGAAGTCCAACTAAAGGAACCTGAGAAGATAGAGTTTGAGCTAGAGTAGAAAGAATCAGACTCTACATTAGAGGAGGAATCAGAAGATGAAGAGCCACAAACTACGGGTGTGAGAAAATCAATTCGAGAAAGAAGGCAGCCAAAAAGGTTTAGTCCATCTGCTTTCTGTTCAAATTTTTCTTTATCTATTACTGATGATGATCCCAGAACCGTGAAGGAAGCAGTAGGTTCAGAGGATGAAAACCTCTGGAAAGAGGCCATGGTTGATGAAATGGCATATTTGCACAAAAATGAGGCTTGGGATTTGGTGGAGCTGCCAGCTGGAAGGAAACCCATTTGCAGCAAATGGGTGTTCAAGAAGAAGACAAATGTAGAAGGAAAGGTGGAGAAATACAAAGCTCGATTGGTAGCAAAAGGTTATTCCTAGGTGCCAAGAATTGATTTTGGTGATATTTTTTCTCCTGTTGCTAAGGTAACTTCTATTATATTACTTTTATCTGCTGTTGCTGCTTTTGATTTTGTGGTAGAATAGATGGATATGAAGACAAAATTTCTTCACAGGGATCTAGAAGAGGAAATCTACATGAAGCAACCTGAAGGCTTTACGGTGAAGGGTAAGAAAGAATTGGTATGCAAGTTAAAGAAGTCTTTGTATGGGTTAAAACAATCACCAAGGATGTGGTATCAGAAATTTGATACCTTTATACGGGGACTTGGCTTCACTAGAAGCAAAGCAGATCACTGTGTGTATTGTAAATAAATTGGTGACCGTGTTATTTATTTGGTCTTGTATGTGGATGATATGTTGTTGGTTGGAAATGACAAAGAAACCAGGATTTGAAGACCCAATTGTCCTCCAAATTCGAAATGAAAGATCTTGGTCCTACAAACTATATTTTGGGCATGGAAATTAAAAGAGATCGGGAAAAGAGGAATCTCTGGTTAAACCAAAGGAAGTATGTCGAGATAATATTATAGAGATTTAATATGCAGGATAGTAAACCGGTGAAGGTTCCTATTCCTATAGGTGTAAAGTTATCTACTGAATAGTGTCCCAAGACACAAGAAGAGGAAGAGGACATGTCCCATGTTCCATATGCAAGTGCATTTGGTAGCCTGATGTATGCAATGGTCTGTACTAAACTAAACATTGCACATGCAGTGGGAGTAATGAGCAGGTTTATGTCAACACCAGGAAAGAAGCATTGGACAGTAATGAAGCGGGTTTTTAGGTATTTGCGTGGCACTGACGATTATGGTCTGTGCTACCAAGGAAGACCAGGATTAACAGAGTGTTGGATATTTGTGGTTTTGTTGATGCAGACTGGGTTGGACATCTGGATCAGAGAAGATCTAAAAGTGCGTATGTGTTTAACCTATTTGGAGGTGCTGTCAGTTGGATGAGTAAGAAACAATCTGTAGTGGCACTATCAACTACAGAGGCAGAATACATGGCAGCCACTCATGCAAGCAAGGAAGCAGTTTGGTTGCAGAGATTTTGTTCAAGTATGGGGTTAGTACAAGGAGCTATAAGGATAGACTGTGACAACCAAAGTGCAATTTTCTTGGCAAACAACCCTGCATATCATTTAAAGATAAAGCACATTGATGTTCAGTATCACTTTGTGAGGGATATGATAGAATACAAAAAGGTGTTGCTGGTAAAGGTGGACACTTTGAAGAGTACTGCAGATGCATTGACAAAATCTGTGAGCTCTAAAAAGTTCTCTTGGTGTAGAGAAACAATGGGCATTGCAGGGCTGGATAAATGACTAAGCTCTCTTGTGGCACCTTGTGGAAATAAAACAACAAGTGGGAGAATGTTGGGTTGTGTTATATTCTTTCCACGACTAGCCCATGTAGTTAACCGGGGGGTTAGGAGGGGGGCGAAGCCCCCCCTTTGTTGCGCCGATTGCGTAGCGAAGGGATTCATAGTGGGTTTGAGGGGTATAGGTAAACCCAATCTATGGGGTCTGTGGCAGCGCCCCAAAAAGTTTTGGTTTTGGAACCTATGTTAGGTTGGGCGGACCCACCTATGGTTTTGTGCATGATTTTTGCACATGTTTTTGGACGCGATGGTTTTCAATCCATGGTTTTAGACGCGATGGTTTTCGGTCCATGGTATTGGATGCTTCGGCATGTATAAATATGTTTTATAAAATTGAAAGGAAAATAATGAAAAATCAAGTTGGTAGCCCCAATTTTGGGATCCAGGGGAAAATCTTTGTGTATATGTGTTTTATGTGTTATGCTCTCGCATTGTTTATTTTCTGTGTTTTAGAATTCGTATGTAGGTAATTTCTATACGGGGTTAAAACCTGAAGCGAGGAGATGTCCAAGAACTCCATCTCATTCTAGATGTACTTGTGTATATAGCCACAATACTTGAGTACCAAATGTTGCTCAGAAACCTTGATGCCCAACTTAGTGTGGAGGGTATGGAAAATATTTGTGAACTCTGACACATCTTGGTCCCTTCACTACCATAGTGTGGTCCACATTATGTATTTATCTTCATAGCTCCCAAGAGGGTAATATTATTCCTTGATGGCATCTTGGAAAGAATCCCGAGTGGTTGCGGTTGAAAATAGTGAGGATTCCCTCTCATCCTTACACAACAATTTGTCACCGTCCCTGTTACCCCTCTCCTGCATCTTGGAGGACTCATTCCAGGACCTATGAGAAGTGACATGACCTACAAACACTTGTATTGCATTCCCCTAAACATGAAATTCATTTCCCCTGAAGACATCTCCTGCTTAAAACCCCTAAAAATAGCCCTTTTTCCATTGGCGCAGTTCCATAGTGCAGGCCTCGTGCCAATGGGGGAAATCCTGCAAAGAGGGCGCACCAGTTGGCGCTCTGTCACAGAGTCGCACTTGCACCAACCATAATCAGTGGTGTTTTTTAACAAACAAATGATGGAAGTTTCATCCTAACAAATTCTTGGGCTGAATCTATCTTAAGTTGGGTGGTTTGGCTACGGATTTCCATAGAGAGGAAGTGGTTTGCCACCTCTCATGGAAGCTTCTTTAATGATAAAGCCAATCCCATGAATATTG
Organism: Pinus taeda; assembly: GCA_000404065.3. NCBI lineage: Eukaryota > Viridiplantae > Streptophyta > Pinopsida > Pinales > Pinaceae > Pinus > Pinus taeda. The sequence continues at coordinate 3,208 of APFE031121960.1, forward strand.
TGGATGATCCCAACTCCCCTTCCTCCATCTATAAAAGTTTGTCCATTTTCCTTGGTAAGCTAGTTCCAGAGTTCCAGAGATTTAGAATTGTTAAGTTTCCAAGAGCTTCATGCTGCAAAAGCCTTCTTCATTCCCATAAGGCCAAATCCAAGTAAGGAGATTCTTGTCCAATAACCAAAGAGAGAGAGGCTTGTTCTTATTCCCAACAAGCTTTGCAAGACATGTGCTGCTGACTACCCAGCCAAAGGAGAATCTAGCGTCAGAACTATGGTTGTATTCTTCTTTGATTATTATTAATAGACGACTATTGGTTATGGTTCCACTCTTATTGTTCTTTGTGATGATGATGAGTTATATCCTTTCTGACTTATATATAGTTGCATATGCTGGATTCTATGTTTGTGTTTGTGTCATTTCTTGTATGTGCAGGTGTCCATTCACAGAGATCGTGGGGATCGTGATCTGCTGGAGCAAAGGAACGGGAGCTTCACCTCTTCTACAAGCACTAGCATTGGAATCCAGGTAGGCCTTCATCACTGGTCTTTAATTTGAAATTAGGAACTTGCGCTATAACATTATATGATTGTTGCTAGACCTGGTCTGGGCTAGTAGGGATCACCTCTGTCTGCAGAGGGGATTTACCTGCTCAATAATCCTTTTGTTCACAGTAGTTTTCCCACCAATCCTTGATCTGTGGGGTGACTTTGAAAAGTGAAAAAGTAATAGTTTCTTGATTGGAAAAGCCATGAATTAAAAAATACCCTTCCAATATATTCAACCATTTATTTACGATGTCTGCATCTATTTCTCTCTCAAATATGGGAATATTGAAGTTAACTTGTACCTTAAAAGGAGTGGCGCCTCCAGAGTGGCTACTGGATGAAGATGCATTGCCTGTGGGTAGTCGTCGAAGGATTTGGGAAAAGTTATCCATGATCGCATTCCTCTGTCACTCGAGGGCTTCGTTGAGAAATATTTTGAAAGGATTTCCTACCCCCTCATCTTTCTTTCTTTCCACCATGGGAGGTTGTCGGGGCTTGCAAGGCTGGTCTTGCAAAGTTTCAACGAGATCAAGCTCTAACGCCTTATACCATCACCTTGTTGGGAACATGCAAATAAAAATAGAGAAAGGGAAGACCACTCTAATACCACTAATCTGAACCTAAATAGGAATGAAAAAAATTATAGATATAACCATAAATACAGAAATGAAGCACAAATAACACTTCATTTCATTAATCTCAAAATACTAAAATATGTTACAAACAGAATGGAAGTAGACTAGCTCAGGCGATGGTAGCTTATCTCTGAGGTGGCGTTATATTCCTCTGAATTTTGTTAAAATGAGGCTTCAAGGCCTATTTATTATTGAGAAACAATTTAAAACCTTAAACATCCAAAAACCTAACCCTAGGAGATGAAGTGCCAAAATTGTGGGCCTCGTTTGGGTAAATTGGTACATCAATTTCCATAGGTCATCTCTTTGGCATATGATCTCTGTTTGGCTATCATAATACCTTGCTTCAATGATCTTGAAGATTAGGAGGAAAGCATACAGAAAAACTCATTTGGGTTATATTTGGTCTCTCTACTTTCCCTAAAAACATCGTTTAGGGCCTCAAAAAGGCTCTGGAAGTTCAAGACCCGAAAAACTGCCAAAAATAGTAAACTCTGCTACAATTAAGGAAACTGAAAAAATGAAAGAGATAGTGTTGGGGGTCCAAGTGGAATAGGAGGGTCACAACCAATATCCACCTCAATGATTTCTCCCCCCTTACGAAGAAACGATCCCCATTGGGTTGAGTGCCTCCATGAGATGGGGAAACTTCTCTTTAACTTGGTCCCTGGTGAGCCACTTGCCTTGGTACAAGAGTTGGCCATCTTTTACAACATGATACAGTTCAATCCTCTGCCCCTGATTGTTCTTGATCTATGTGTCGATGATCTGATCAGTTGTGGCATGTTCCATGCAGTTTGGGCTTAGCTATGTTGGTGTGCGTTGTTCTGCAATGTTGAATCTATCCACCAATGGTGGAAAGTATGGTTGAAGGCGATCTACATTGAACACTTGGTGCAGACCAAGGAACAATCGAATGTTGAGCTCAAAGGCATTGTCCCCTACATCCTTGGTGAAGGTGTATGGCCCATATGGAAGTGGGCAAAGCTTGTGATGTGGTCCAGCGAGACGCTCCTTCTGCAAATGTAGCCAAAGTTTGTCTCCCACCTAGAACTTGTGCGACACCTGATGTTGATCATGGTGCTGATTGTACATAGCATTGTATCTATCAAATATATCATGGACCTGTTGGCATATGTGTTGAATTCTCTCAATGAAGTTGTTAACCCTGTTTGCTTCGAACTGGACATGAGTCGAATCTGCCTGAGTAGCTGCAAATGGTATGGCTACATTAATGGGACATAATGGCTAAAATATCAACCCTACCTGAAATAAGTTATGGCCGGTTGAGGTGTGGAGAGCTCTGTTGTAGCTGTGCTGGACATAGGGGAGTCTTTCATTCCATGTGTGTAGATGCTTCAAGTTGTACATGCGCATAATTTGTATGACCATCTTGTTGATGACTTCTGTTTGGCCATCATTTTGGGGATGGAAAGTCGTGGACTTGGTGAGTTTGGTATCCAACATCGACCAGATACTTGACCAAAATGCAATTAGGAATTTGATGTCTTGATCAAAGACAATGGATTGTGGGATCCCAAAGTGTACCCACACTCGCTCATCTTAGCAGTGGTCTCTTCTGTGATACTCTTCTTGCAGGCCGCCATAATGGCCATCTTATAGAATTTGTTGATGACCACGAAAATGTAGCCATTGTTGTGCTTAGTAGAAGGAAGGCATAACATGTAATCCATGGAGAAGGATACCCAAGGTCGACTAGGAGTAGGCAAAGGAGTATATAGGTCTTGCTTCTTGATTGTTGGTTTGGAAATGGACATAGGGGAGTCTTTCATTCCATGTGTGTAGATGCTTCATGTTGTACATGCGCATAATTTGTATGACCATCCTGTTGATGACTTCTATTTGGCCATCATTTTGGGGATGGAAATTCATGGATTTGGTGAGTTTGGTATCCAGCATCGACCAGATACTTGACCAAAATGAAATTAGGAATTTGATGTCCTGATCAAAGACAATGGATTGTGGGATCCCAAAGTGTACCCACACTCACTCAAAGAAGAGCTTAGCAGTGGTCTCTTCTGTGATACTCTTCTTGCAGGCTGCCATAATGGCCATCTTAGAGAATTTGTCGATGACCACGAAAATGCAGCCATTGTTGTGCTTAGTAGAAGGAAGGCATTACATGTAATCCATGGAGAAGGATACCCAAGGTTGACTAGGAGTAGGCAGAGGAGTATATAGGTCTTGCTTCTTGATTGTTGGTTTGGAAATGGTAGAGGTGGTATATGATTTAATGTACTCCCAACATCAAGACAAAGGTTTGGCCAATAAAAATACTTCTGCACTATTGCCATTGTTTTCTCTACTATAAAATGTCCAATGACCCAACTGTAGTGCATCTCCCAAATCATCTTGGCACGCTCGATTGAAGGAACACATATGTGTTGTAGGTGGCATAACAGTGTATCATGGAGGTGAAATTTTGGAACTTGTTTACCTTCCAGGTGTGTTTGGTATGTGATTCTGAATTCTGGATCGCTCTCGTAAAGATGCGGCCACCCTGAAGTCTCGTGACCACAAGAATCAAGCACAGTGATCAGGGCCATGATTGGTGGTTGGCTAAGGCAGTCTACAACATTATCGGTGCTAACCTTCTTGCACATAATGTTCAAATGGAATTGTTGTAGGGATGTGGACCATTTCTGATGGTGATCGTTCTGCAAATTCCCTTATGTCTATATGAACTGCAGGGGTTGGTGGTCTATGTGGTTGATCATTTCCTTCACCACAATGTAATGCTTCCAACAACGGCGGGCTTGCATATGGAATACATTTATTTTTCGTAAATGGGATCCATAGAAAATTTTAGGGGCGAATGTTCGCCCTTTGGCGAAATTAAGGGGTTTTAAATTTTTAGTGGGCGAATATTTTGTATCATAGTACATTTTTACAAATCACCTCAAATAGCCCACCTTATTTTAAGGGAGAGGGTAAAAAAGGTAAATTTAGCCCTTGAAATTAGGAGTTACAACCTTCCATTCGCCCATTTTCAAGAATAGGTTTTATTTAAGTGAATCCATTTGCCCATTTTCGAGAATAGGTTTTATTTAAGTGAATCATATGGGCCAAAGGCCCAAATACCATATTTCTAAAAGAGGTATGGTAAATTAATAAAAATATAAATAAATGAGAGGTATGGTAAATAAATAAAGCATTTTTTATATTTACTCCATAAGTCACCTTATATACATGCAAGGGTGTAAACAAATAAAAATATAAGTAAAGTGGAGGTATGGTAAATAAATAAAACGTCTTTTTATACTTACTCAAAAGGTATGGTAAATCAATAAAAATATAAATAAACTAGACGTATGGTAAATAAATAAAACCTCTTTTTATATTTAGTCCATAACCCTCGTTCTATTTATGAAGGCTCAAGAAAGAGGTTTTATTTAAGTGAATCCTATGGGCCAAATACCATATTTGTAAAAGAGGTATGGTAAATTAATAAAAATATAAATAAACGAGAGGTATGGTAAACAAATAAACATTTTTTTATATTTACTCTATAAGTCACCTTATATTTACGAACACTAAAAAATGCGTTATATTTAGGTGAAACCTATGGGCAAAATACTATGGGACAAATACCATGGACTAGATTGTTATTAATACCATGCAAAAAAACATTATTAACCCTAATATTAGTATTAATAAAAATAAAAATGGCACATGGTATTGACCCATGGTATTCACCAAAATGGCACATGGTATTGACCCATGGTATTCACCTAGAATGTAGCCTATTTAAATGGGGGAATTAAACTAGCATAGATCGATCTACTAACCCCCGAGAGGTATCAAATATCGTGATATGCAAACTAGCATAGAGTGAAAAAATATTTGATCCCTCTCAGGGCTGGATCAAGAGTAAAAATGGATGTTGTAATTTAATGTATGTTAAACATTTTAGCTTGGTTAAATAAAAATCAACTATTAATTTTATCAATTTTTATAAATTACTAATAGTAATTTTTAAGCTCCAAGTTTATGATAACCCATGGTAATACCAAGATCTTACAAGATTTCATAATTGAGTAAAATATTCGCCATGATTGGTGAGAGATTCGCCAACAAATTATATATGCATATTATATTATTGATAAAATCGCCTTCCATTTTTCCTATATACCATGAAGATTCGCCCATTTATTATACTTATAAATTTAGGGGGTGTTCTTAAAATTTTCCCAGATGGGATCATTTTGGACTATGTCTGAAAGGGTACACTATGGCAAGCCATTGGATGCCCCTGCTGAGTAAGAACTACACCAATAGCATATTCAAAGGTGTCTATCTCAATCTCAAATGGTTGTTGCAGGTCTAGTGATGTGACCAATGGTGCAGAGCACAGGCAATAATTCAACTTGGCAAACGCCTTCTGTTGGGTTTTGGAAAAAAAAACTTTTCTTTCACTCCACCCTTGGTGAATTGACTTAAATGCCAAGTGATATGAGATAACCCTACCACGAACCTACAGTAGAAATTGACATGACCCATAAAGTTGCGGAGCTCTATTAGAGTGGTTGGGTCTGGCCAATCTCGAATGATTTGTATCTTGGCTGGGTCCACATGCACACCTTGCTCATCAATGATGTACCCAAGATATTGAACCTGGGTCATGTCAAAAGTGTATTTCTCCAAATTAACACATAGCTTGTGTTGTCACAAGGTTTGAAGGACCTGTCGAATATGGTGGAGGTGCTCTTCCCAAATCTGGCTGAAGATCAAGATGTCATCTAAATGCACCACCATGAATGCGTTGGTGAAGGGTCACAAGATATCATCCATCAATCTCATGAAGATTGTGGGGGCATTCATCAACCCAAAAGTCATGACCAACCATTCGAAAAGGCCCTCCATAGATTTGAAGGCAATCTTCCACACATCGAAGGGTTCGTGGGAACCTGGTGATAACTGGACTTCAAGTCAATCTTTCTGAAATATTTGGCCCCCTTGAGCTAGTCGAGAAGGTCATCAATACATGGGTTTGGGTACTTATTCCGAATAGTGATTTTGTTTAATGCCTGATAGTCAATACAGAGTCTCCAGGTCTCGTCCTTATTCTGTACCAATGTCATTGGTCTCCCACAGGGTGATGACATTGTCTTGATGTGCCCTTTCTACAACAACTCTTGGATCTACCTCTTGATCTCATTGTTGTCCAGAATATTGCATCGATAGAGTGGTAAATTGGGTAGCGGCACGCCTGGGGTCAGATCGATGGAGTGCTTGACCTAAAAGTGTTGAGGTAAACCTATAGATGAGGCAAAAATGTCCTTATAATCCTCCATTACCTTGTCCATCTATTGTTGTTGTGTAGAGGAGCCTTGTTAGGAATCTGTGGCCACAACCTTCTTCTTTCCTTAAGGGCGAATCATAGGGAAAATAAATTTCCTAGTCTATGAAATGATCTTACGGCATTTTTTGTAGTGATCAAAGAGATGGCAGTAGGTGAGGCTACCTCCGGTATCCTATGCAAATTATTAACCAAAGTAATAATCATAGAGTGAGGTCTAGACTCATATACAACATACTACTTCCGCAAATATGGTTGTCCTAACAATATATCACAAACTTCAAGAGGAGCAACATCACATAGTATCTCATTCGTGAAGGGATTGGTGCTCTAGGGAAGGCAACACTGTTGGCTGACACATAGATCTCGTCCTTGATGAAGCCACTTAATGGTGTACGACTGCAGTTGTGTTATCGTTAGTATGCCTAGCCAGTTCATGATCTTTGTTGAATTGAGGTTCTTTTGTCTCCCACTATTGATAATGAATTATAGCGAAGAACCATTCACACACATATGTGAGTGGAAGAGGTGTCCGCCCTCCTCTGGATCTTCAGACTCATTCTTCTAGATTTTGGTCGTGGCCACGATGGGGTTGGGCTCCCTATCAATGATCTGCTTCCCTTTTTCATTCCCCTTTTCGGGTTCTAACTCAGAGTTGGAACCTATGTCTAATTCAAAAGCCTTCAACTTAGCCACCAGTGATTGCTTTCCTTGACACTCACTTCTATTGTGAGTGGAGGTCTTATGGAACTCACACCATTTTCCCATGTTCTTCTTTGTCTTCATTGTGTTGTTATTTTCTTGCAGCTTTTTTGGGTTTTCTTGGCCACCCCATCTTGGCTTTGGCCTTTTCTATGGGGTTTGAGGGCACCTTTTCCTTGCTTTGGATTTGCAAATCCAAATTCTCACTTCTTCTGTTTAAATTTTCGCTCAATCTTGATAGTGTATCAGTATGTCACACCAAGTGAGGAGATGTTCAGGAAATCCATCTCGTCCTAGATGTAATTGTGTAGATAGTCGCGATACTTGAGTACCAAATTCCACTCAAAATCCTTGATACCCAACTTAGTGCGGGGTATGGAAAATATTTGTGAAACCTGGCACATCTTGGTCCCTTACCTGCCATAGTGTGGTCCACTTTATCTATTTATCTTCGTAGCTCCTGACAGGGTAATATTGTTCCTTGATTTCATCTTAGAAAGAATCCCAAGTGGGTGCGGCTAAAAATAGTGAGAATTCCCTCTCGTCCTTCTGTTCATAGTAGGTTTCCCACCAGACCTTGATGTGTGGAGTGGCTTTGAGAAGTGAAAAAGTAATCTTTTTCCAATTGGAAAAGTCATGAATTGAAAAATATCCTTCCAATAGATTCAACCATTTATCTACGACATTTGCATCTAGTTGGCCCTCAAATATGGGAATATCAAAGTTAACTTGTACGTTAAAAGGAGTGGTGCCTCCGGAGTGGCTTCTTGATGAATATGCATCACCTGTAGGTAGTCGTCGTAGGATCTGGGAAAATTTATCCATCATCACATTCTTTTCTCGCTTGAGGGCTTCCTCGAGCAATATTTTTGAAGGATCTCCTGCTCCCTCGTCTTTCTTTTCTTCCACGATGGGAGGTCGTCAGGGTTTGTGAGGCTAGTCTTGCAAAGGTTCAACCAGTTCAAGCCCTAAATCCTTATACCCTGACCTCTTTGTGGACATGCAAAGAAAAACAGAGAAAGAGCATACCTCTCTCACACCACTAATCCAAACTTAAATAGGAATGTAAAAAATTACAAATAACCATAAATAAGAAATGCAGCAGAAATAACACTTCATTTCATTAATATCATAATACTGAAATATGCTTGCAAACAAAATGGAAATATAGCTCGGGCGATGGTCGCTTATCTCTAAGAAGAGATGTGGTGACTATATGCCTTTGAACTATGTTACAATGAGGTTCCAAGGCCTATTTATTATTGAGAAACAACGGAAAACCCTAAAGATCCAAAAACCTAACCCTAGGAGATGAAGCGCGAAAACTGTGGGCCTTGTTTGGGTAAATTGGTACATCAATTTCCCGAGGTCGTAACTTTGGCATACAATCTTCGTTTGGCTATCATAATACCTTGTTTCGAAGAACTCAAATAGGAGGCCAAAAATAAACAAGCTAGTCCATTTTGGGTAGTTTCAGTCTCTCTATTTTTCTTAAAGACATCATTTAGGGCCTCAAAATGCCTTCGGAAGTTCAAGACCCAGAAAACTACCAAAAATAGTAAATTGTGCTACAATTAAGGAAGCTGAAAAACTAAAAGAGACAGTGTTGGGGTCCAAGGGGAATATGAGGGTGGCCACCACTATTCACCTGGATCATGTACTATATATATTGCCACCAAATTCATATTTGAAAATATCATATCTAGATTTGGGTACCCCAAGAGTCTCACCAGTGATCAGGGTACCCACTTCATAAATGAAACACTTTCCTCCTTACTTCAAAACTTTATGGTACAACACCATAGAAGTAGCTCATATCACCCTTCGGCTAATGGTACTGTAGAGGCCTTGAAAAAGATATTAGAGAAGAGTTTGACCAATATATGCTTAGCCAATCGAGATGATTGGGACGAGAAAGTTTCATCAAATCTATGATAATACCACACAACTATTGAGCAGTTACAAAAGCATACATATTTCCATCTTGTGTATGGATGACAAGCTATGGTACCGACTAAATTTTCTATTCCCAGCCTTTTCATAGCCAAGGCCACTCATATGACAGAGGAGGAATCAATTCAGAAGAGGCTAGATGAATGCTCAAAGCCCGATGAGGCAAGGTTTATGCAATATTTCTATCAAATGGTCAAAAAGAAAAGGAATAAGGCATGGAATGACATGCATATTAAGAGGAAATAATTCACATTCAGAGGGCATGCTTTTCTATACAGCAATAAATTCTTGAATTTTCCTGAAAAGTTGTGAATATATTGGTTAGAGTTCTTTCGTTTTGCAGGAGTGAGCAGGTCATGAGCTATTAAGCTTGCAAAACTGGATGGGGTATTGCTACCAGGTTGGTTGAATGGTGCATGCTTGAAACCCTTCAACAAATCGAACAATGTTACTCATAATTGATTGGATCCCTAAAAGGGGACCATAGGTACGAGTAGGTAAGAGTAGGTAGGAGTCATTTTGTTGGGTCGTCACTAGTCACATCATTTATTATTTATTTATTTATTTTTCTTTGGCCAGTCAGTTCTTTACATTTCCAAATAAAAATCCCACCAAGTCATTCCTAGTTGCGGATGTTCTTCCACCACAACGCAACTGCTTGTGGTTAGGGGTAGTCACACAAGTCAAGATTCCTTTCGGTAATAATTATACAATAATTCTGGTGTCATCATGAATTCTCATTAAATCTTTCCCATTATAGAAATAATCAACTCCTAAACGTCTTCCATCACAATAACATAATTACCCATCAACTCCACCTTTCCTTTTTCAGTATTGTGTCATCCCATTCAGATCCAACTCAACCGATGATAGGATTAACATGATCGAGTATGCATAAGGAAAGTTACCATATTAATTAGTTAGGAGGTCTCGACAAAAATGTCGTGTCGACTTGGTCTACTTAATTTGCATGGAAATTCTAAGTTCCTCAGAATTTGAAGCCAAGGTGGTAGAGTCGCTTAGTTTGTAGACTGGTTCTAAGTTTTGTCATTCTGAAATCAGATACCAACCCCCTGTATTTTTTGTTTATCAGCGCCACTTCAATATGACGAAGACAACTGTATCAGTTCTAGAGCTCAGGTTGGATGAGAGAATTATGCTGAGGGAGCCAATTTACGATAAGTATGATAAAGATATATTGTTCGACAACAATCTCTCAGACTTCTTCCAATTTCTGGCCATGAAACGTGAAGTCTACAAAGAATCAGTCATGAAGGAATATGGGAGTGAAACCATGAAAGTCAAAATTGACTTCAAAGGAATCCAGGAGTCTACCATACTGAATTTGATAAGTCTACCAGTATTTGGGACGACAATGGCAGTAATGCAATGCACAAATTTACTTGTCAACAAAATTTATGGAGGATTTCAGAGGCTTGACAAAGAATACCAAATTCATGTAGTGGACATTCAAAGGTTCACAAGTTTATCAACAGGAGGAGACACAGTTTCAACTGCATTCCAAACAACTTCCATGAGAACAAAGAAGGCAGGGAATGATGTGTTGATCTAAAGATGATCTGAGGTTGTCATTGATGTCAATCCAAGCAGCACCAGGGGCTACTCTTATCTTACAAGGTAATTTTGACTCGAAAATTACTCTATTTTGAGTCAAGTATCTTTTAGATAGATTCTACTCGTTGATATGTTTCCGTCGATATATGGCACGCCAAGTAATTCTTCATGGCTTGAGAGTTATTCATGTTTGAAGTTAGTAACCACAGTTAGTGGGATAAAAACCTATGGGGTTGTGCCATGACACTCATAATGGTTTTGTTCATTGAATAGTCAATAATTAATAATTTGTTAATCTCCTAAAATCCCTCCAACATTCTTTATAGAATCCCCTCTCAACTCTATAAAAAGAAATCTCATATATCCTCCAAATGTAGTGATCATGGAATTTTCGCTATAACCTCATTTTTGTGAAGTCTTAGATTCTAAAATTAAAACCCATTTGATACACAATCCTAATGAACATCGTGACTGAATATTAGATCTTGGTTCGCTATATTGTTGGAGATATGACCTGTGCAAGTTAGGGTTTTTGCAGGCTCCTGAATTTCATCTCAAAGAAGTGACCTTGCAAAAATCGTCATAACTCTCTCTCTCTAAGAAGAGGACTGGAATTCTATAAAACATGGCAGACAATGCATGGACTGTAGTTTTCTATGTATCAATTTCATAGCCAAAGGAGGAAACAATGACACGTGGCATGTCATACAAGTTCTCTCTACTAAACTAGTCCATAATTAGGTCATTGTGAGACATTGGGCATAACTTTGCCTTGAAGAGTCCAAATTAGATCAGACATGTGGCATTGGAAAGAAGACTCAGAGGGCTTCTACAAGACCAACTATCACATTTTGGGGATCTAAAATCAAAGGGATAAATTAGATTAAATATCATGCTCCTAGAAGGAAAGAAAAACTTGATCAAGTGTTGTCAAGGGGTGCAAAGGACCAGACTTTCTAGGGCAGTAAAGAGCAAGGTGCAACAAAATGATGTAGCAGAGGTAAGTTATAGCTAAGTATCTTCTGTATATGCATGTTCATCTCTTAGTTGCATTAGGTTATTTGCATTCTAATTTGTTGTTTTTGTTTAGTACTAACATATGCTCTGCGAGATGAGGTAAGTTTTTCTATTATCATGTCGTGGGTATTTCCTTGAAGACTTTTTGAAGGTATTATATATTCATCAAGAGAATACTCAATGCATAATATAATGTTCTGAAGAGTGAGAAAGGGTAGCATGAAAAGAGCAGAAATCAAGGTGCAGAACAACAGTAAGAAGTTCACCATATGAAATCTTCAAGTGGGAATCACTGCATACAATCATTGTAAAAGTATCATTGTACAGTCATTGCAAAAGAATCTTTGTAAAAGTTGTACAAGTGTATATATGCCAAGAGTTGAAGAGGTAGTGTCGGGAGGTCTAGGATCATCATTAGGTGCTTGTGTCATAGTTGGGGTTATGGTCTAATGTGTTTTCTTCTTCTACATCATTCTATATCATTCAAAAGTGGACCATTTTCCCTGGTACGTGAGTCCATTCTTATTTTATTCTTCTATAGGGTGGTAGGGTGGTGCTAGGTTGGTGCATGAAGTCACCAATAGGTTCAAGCCTGTGAAACCTTCAGGGTGGTAGGGTGGTGCTAGGGTGATTTATAGCTCATTGGGTGTTGGGGCATCTGTTCATTTGACTACTGAAGAATCTTGGGCATTGGAGCATCCATCCAATGGAAGCTAGAGAAGAATGCTTTTCTAGATTATAGGAAGTTGGAGATTTATTCTCAATTGGAATTGAATATTAAAGAATTATTAGAAAAGTGTTCAGTGGTTTTTGACCCGAAATGGGTTTTCCACCTAAAATTTTTGTGGCTCCTGTGTTCTTTTATTCACTGTTGTTATTGCATAAACACTAATGATAATTCAAGATTAACTAATTCTCTGAAAATATTTAAAAGTGATAATTGCTACGGAATATTGATTCACCCCCCTCTCATTATTTTCCAACATGATGACTACGACAACAAGTATGATACCAAGAGAGGAGGAAAGGGAACACACATAGATTTGATCAACACCCCAAAAATCAAGTTCGTCTACTACATTATTTCGGGGAAGTTGATGCATCATTTTTCCAAGAATGAGTGAACGTTGGATATAGTTTCTGTCACAGAGTATTTCGCAGAAGGCACCAAGCTGAATTGGTGTGCTTTCCTCCTCCAGGAAATGTTCGAAGCATGTGAACATGTATACAAGCGATCCACCCATTTTATTTATGGATATCTAGTTGTTTCTATGGCAATGTGGAGATGGAGCCCACTAGAGGGCCGAGAGCTAGCAACCATCACAAAGGACCAGCCTTTTTCCCTCAAGTATGTGCCTTGGAAAACTTTGAGGGACCCAAGAAGCAAGGAAATAAGAGAGGCTTCTTTCATCGGTTGGTACATAAAAATGTTAAAAGTAATAAAGGTTGCGGAAAAGGTTCCAAGGTCCCTGCTTGATGAATATTCATCAGAGATTTGGGTTAGTGTTAGACATGGGAGCACCTGGGTGAGGTCGCATTGTGTTCCCCCCATACTTTTCAGATATGGCCCCAAAATTTTATGTTGTCAGCTGAAGCATTCCACACATGGGTCGTTTCATGGCCAAGAATTGTAGGGGAGATTTGGGAAGGAAAACACGTTTACTTCTTCCAAGGGATGGTACCTCAGCCAATAACGAGACAAAAAGTTACGGATTCCAGAAAATGCTTGGTCGAGGAGGAGTTGCAACTGATCATCAAAAAATTGTAGAAATAAATGAGCTCCTTGAAGGAAACCATTGCAAACATCAAGATCTCAATAGGTTCAATTTCCACCTTTGCTAAGTTTGAAGCTTTAAGACAACAGGATCCTTTCACTATTGCCCCTCTAGTTTCTACAATGCTAGTAGTAGGACTCCATCCATAGTCAAACCCTACCATCCCAAAACCCCATAAATCAAAATGTAGGTTTTAACCCCATATAGAAATTACCTGCATACGAATTATAAAACACAGAAAATAAATAATGCGAGAGAAGAACACATAAAACACATATACACAAAGATTTTCTGATGGATCCCAAAATCGAGACTACCATCTTGATTTTTCATTATTGTTCCTTTCAATGTTATAATACACATTTATACATGTTGAAGCATCCAATACCATGGACTGAAAGCCATCACGTCCAATACCATGGACTGAAAACCATCGTGTCCAAAAAGCATGTGTGAAAATCATGCACAAAACCATAGGTGGGTCCGCCCAACCTAACATAGGGTCCAAAACCAAAATTTTCTGGGGTGCTATCCTAGACCCCATAAAGTGGGGTTACAGGTACACCTCAAACCCCCTGTAACCACCCCCCCACCCCCGCCACTACACAATCAGTGCAACAAAAGGGGGCTATGCCCCCCCTCTAACCCCCTGATTAACTATGTGGGCTAGTCGTGGAAAGAATATAACACAACCCAACATTCTCCCACTTGTTGTTTTCTTTCTGCAGGGGGCCATAAGAGAGCTTAGTCACTTTTCCAGCCCTGAAATGCCCGTTGTATCTCTACACCAAGAGAACTTCTCAGAGCTCACAAATTTTGTCAATGCATCTGCAATATTCTTCAAAGTGTCCACCTTTACTAGCAACACCTTTTTGTCTTCTATCATATCCCTTACAAAGTGATACTAAGCATCAATGTGCTTTGTCTTTGAATGATATTCAGGGTTCTTTGCCAAGAAAATTACACTTTGGCTGTCACAGTCTATCGTTGTAACTCCCTGTATTAACCCCATACTTGAACACAATCTCTACAACCAAACTGCTTCCTTGCTTGCATGAGTGGCTGCCATGTATTCTGCCTTTATAGTTGATAGTGCCACTACAAATTGTTTCTTACTCATCCAAATGACTACACCTCCAAATAGGTTAAACACATACCCACTTGTAGATATTCTCTGATCTAGATCTCTAGCCCAATCTGCATCAACAAAGCCACGAATATCGAATATTCTATCCAATCCTGGTCTTCCTTGGTAGCACAAACCATAATCACTAGTGCCATGCAAATATCTGAAAACCCGCTTCACTGTTGTCCAGTGCTCCTTCCCTGGTTTTGACATAAACCTGCTCAATATTCCTGCTGCATGTGCAATGTCTGGTCTAGTACAGACCATTGCATACATTAGGCTACCGACTGCACTTTCATATGGAACACGGGACATGTACTCTTCCTCTTCTTGTGTCTTGGGACACTATTCAGCAGATATCCTCACACCTATAGGAATAGGAAACTTCACCGGTTTACTATCCTGCATATTAAACCTCTACAGTATTGTCTCAACATACTTCCTCTAGTTTAACCAGAGCTTCCTCTTTGCCTGATCTCTTTTAACTTCCATGCCCAAAATATAGTTTGTAGCACCAAGGTCTTTCATGTCAAATTTGGAGGACAATTGGGTCTTCAAATCCTGGATAATTTCTTTGTCATTTCCAACCAGCAACATATCATCCACATACAAGACCAAATAAATAACACGGTCACCAATTAATTTAAAATATGCATAGTGATCTGCTTTGCTTCTGGTGAAGCCAAGTCCCCGTATAAATGTATCAAATTTCAAATACCACATCCTTGGTGATTGTTTTAACCCATACATAGAATTATTTAACTTGCATACTAGTTCTTTCTTTCCCTTCATCGCAAAGCCTTCAGGTTGCTTCATATAGATTTCCTCTTCCAAATCCCAGTGAAGAAATGTTGTCTTCACATCCATCTCTTCTACCTCAAAATCAAAAGCAACAGCAACAGATAAAAGTAATATAATAGAAGTTACCTTGGCAAGAGGAGAAAAAATATCACCAAAATCAATTCCTGGCACTTGGGAATAACCTTTTGTACCAGCCAAGCTTTGTATTTCTCCACCTTTCCTTCTGCATTTGTCTTCTTTTTGAACACCCATTTTCTACCAATGGGTTTCCTTCCAGCCAGCAACTCCACCAGATCCCAAGCCTCATTTTTTTGCAAAGATGCCATTTCATCAACCATGGCCTCTTTCCAGAGTTTTCCATCCTCTGAGTCCACTGCTTCCTTCAAAATTTTGGGATCACCATCAGTAACAAAAAAAGAAAAATTTGAACAGAAAGAAAATGGACTATACCTATCTGGCTGTCTTCTTCCTTGAACTGATCTTCTCACACTCGGAGTTTTTGGCTCTTCTTCTTCTGATTCCTCCTCTACTGTAGAGTCTAATTCTTCCTCCTTTAACTCAAATTCTATCTTCTCAGGTTCCTGTGGTTGGACTTCATGTTTAATAACATATTTAACTTCTCTTAACACCACATCTTGGTTGTACACAACCTTCCTTGTTATTGGGTTCCAAAGATTATAACCCTTTAAACCATCCTTATACCCAATAAAGATGCACTTTTCAGATTTACTATCCAACTTTGTTTTTTTCTCCTTTGGAACATGTACATATGCATCACATCCAAATAACCTCAGATGTGAAAGAGAGGGTTTCTTACCAGTCCATACTTGTTGTGGAGTCTTATCCTCCAACGTTGATGAAGGTGATCTGTTGACTAGGCAACATGCTGTCTCCACCGCCTCTGCCTAGAATTCATGTCCTAACCTGGCACCACTGAGCATGCTTCTTACCCTTTCCATCAACGTCTTGTTCATTCTTTCTGCAGCTCCATTTTGTTGAGGTGTATATGGAGTAGTCTTCTGCCTTGCTATACCACACTTCTTACAAAATTCTTCAAATTCCTTACTGCAAAACTCTCCATCGTTATCTGTCCTCAACACCTTTATCTTCTTCTCTATCTGGTTTTCCACCGGAGCCTTAAATTCTTTGAACCTGTCAAAGACTCCAGATTTCTTCTTAAGGAAATATATCCATGTATTCCTTGAGAATTCATTTATAAATGATACATAGTACACAAACTTACCTAGTGATGGAACCTTCACAGGTCCAAACACACCACTGTGCACAAGCTCTAATATATGTTTTGCCCTCTTACCACCAGAGGGGAAACTCAACCGATTCTGCTTCCCATATACACAATTTTCATAGAAATCAAAATCTAGAGAGCTATTGCTGATACCTTCTACCATACCTTTACCATGAAGTATTCTAAGGCCCTTCTCTCCAATATGTCCAAGCCTTTGATGCCACATCATGGTATTCTCTCCAGAGACCACTAGATTTTCTGCTTCACTTTGAGGAACCACGGAATTGTTGCACCCATCAACACAGTGCTACCTTGCAGCTTGTACAGAGTTCCAATTTGAACTCCCCGCATCAATACCAGTGCTCCCCGAACCATCTTGTAGGTATCCTTATCGAACATTATTTTTACACCTGAATCATCCAACTTGCTGACAGAAATCAGATTTTTGGCCAATGCAAGAATATGCACAACACCCAGAAGTGTTCTAACCCTTCCACCTTGCAACTTCAACTTTATTTTTCCACAACCAACGATTCTAGCCTTCCTATCATCCCCTAAGAAGACATCACTACCATCATATTTCTCATACTCGCAGAACCACTCTCTATGGGGAGTGAAGTGAAAAGATGCACCTGAGTCAATCAACTATGCCTCATGATCTACATGTGTACTTGAAGAAGCCAAGTACACATCCCCACCTTCATCTGAGGTGGTTTTCGCCTGTGCAGAAGGAGCATCATCAGATCCTTTTCCTTTATCAGGAGCTTTAGATTTACACTCCCTTCTGAAGTGCCCTTCCTTTCCGCATTTCCAGCACACCACCTTTGTAGGTTTTCCTGGAGATTTAGATCTCCCTCTAGATTTAGATCTCCCCTCGATGACTTATTTTCGTTTCTGTTCTGGGACCATCCTCGTACAGACAAGGCATC
>APFE031121960.1:21907-70239 GCA_000404065.3 Pinus taeda
CCACTTCACAAGTAGCGCAACGAAAGGGGGCTCTGCCCCCCCTCTAACCCCCTAGTTAACTGCGTGGGCTAGTCGTGGAAAGAATATAACACAACCCAACACAAAAGTTGTCAAGCCTCTAGTTGGGGCCAAAAAGAAAAAATCGACCCCTATCAATCACATTGTCGACCTCACCATTGAAGAACCCCCATCCCATACCACCTCGACCATCATCGAATAAATTCCACCCTCCACTTCAATTGTGTCAACTATCTTGCGCAACCCATCACTGCATACTGCATCCACATCCACAACCATCTCAGACACTATACCCTCTGGGACACTATTGGGAACAGAGATGGGCATGAAGGTTGACTCTATTGCTCAGTCCATCACAGCAGTCTCTAGTGGAGAAGTCGTCACTACTTCCATGTTGTCTTTATTTCTATAGTTGGGTCCACTACTAAGCAAGGGACCCATCACTACCCAGCCACTCACAACCATGATCAAACCAATGTCAGTACCACTTAATTTTTTTCCTTGAATTCAACCACTCCTCATCCCCACTGAAACCAATCCTCCATTGGTTGAACCGTCACAGCAGGCTACCTCTCCCCATGGACACTCAGACAATTCTGTCCCCAGTGGGCAACCCTTGCATATTCACTTCCCAGATCCCTCCACTATGCACCAAGATGACCTTCGGGGTTGGTCCTCAGCCCAATTATTTAATTTTATTCAACAAACCACACAAAGGGCCTCAGTGTTACACAATAATTTAACAGTCGAGCATGAACAACAACAACAAATTATTGAACTCACAGTAGAACATGATCAACTTCGCTAAGATAAGAAACAACTTCAAGGGTAGCTAGAGAAAATCACTGCAAAATTCCATGTAGTTTGGCCATCAACTTTTGAAGTTTTGACTAATGCCCCATAAGACTTTTAAGCTTGCACATTGGTTGAGTGTTGCGACCATATCCAGGCTGCATGCCATGATTTAATATCTACCAATCAAGAACTCAAGCAAACCCTCACTACAACAAGAAGTGCATTTCCAAACCCCGCCACAACATATACAAATTAAATAGAACAGAATATAACTGTTGCAACGACCCTAAAAGACTCCATTGTCAATGATGTGAATGATGCCTACACTCTCCTGCAACAAGTTCATGATTGGTCAGGCTGCCTTATGAAGAAGAACCATCCAGCCTACCCTCTTCATGGCTGGGTCAATCAACTCCTCACCGATGCTAGGAACACTAAAGACAAATATCAAAGGAAGATTATCAGGGGAGATATAGATGCTATGGAGGCCCACATTCAACATATTGAAGATGAGTCGACCATGACAAAGAAGATACTCGGATATCTTTGGCCCCCTTCTCAAACACACTTAGAGGCACTGCAAAAACTAAGTGAGTGCATGGAAACAAAGTGGACTTCCTTGTTGATGACATATCTAGCCCAATAAACTTCTAATGCAAAATCTAAGTTCCTCGAACAGGAAGTGGAAATCACAGATATATCGTAGGCAATGCTCAATGACTACACCCAATTCCGCCAGGCAGCCATCATGTGTGTCCCTAAATTAGGGCCTTCATTTAAAGAGACCAGCCAAGAGGAAGGACTAGAAGAAATAGACGTAGTAGCAACAACACCAGTAGAAGCATTAGCAACAACACTAGCAACAAAAGCATTAGTAGCATCGACGTCGCCGAAGAAATATTGACACGGGGAAAAGTTGATAAACTATCATTGGGGCCTATTGGGGCCTTCGTTTTTGGAGGAATTAAGAAGTTTTGGAGAGAAGTCAAAAGGCTGGCAACAAGTGGCGAAAATAGCCATTTGAGAGTTGTGGAAATAACAACTGGGAAAAAATAAGGAACTTGCAGAAGACTAGAAGTTGTAGAGGGACAACAAGAAGGAGCATATACAGCTAGGTGGGAAAAGAGAAAGGACAGCCGAGGAATGGAGACAGCCGAGCAAGGGAGAAGGCAAAGAGCCTGGAAAGGAACTAATAGTTCGGGTTGGCACTCAGAGAGAAGGAAGAAGAAGACAAAAGGCAGAAAGGAGAACTGAAAAGGGTTGTTATTGTGGATGTTGTTCCTCTTGTGTTGCGGAGCTATGAGAAAAGCTTTGTGTCAATCATTCCATAAGCTTGTATTCTGTCTTGTTAGAGTCTTGTATGTTGAGGAAGAGACCTTGAGCCTGATGTAATATCTTCACCTTGCATATTAATAATGAAGACTACTGCTGGGATCATAGTGTGTTAGTTGTATGTTATTCTGGTTCTTTAAGAAATTTATGTATGCGTGCATTTAAGTAGTCTCTCTGTTACATCATGTACGGATTGTTATGACCAACTTCCTTGTAGAATGATTCAATGTTCTCTGCTCTTTATTCTCTAATATGGTTCTCCCTAATACTAGATTCCAACCCTTATCTAACTAAGGTTACGACATGCCTCGAGCAAGACTCCTTACCTATTCTGGGTAAGGTGAAAATTTTAGTGTTGTGCTAGATTACAAGGGAGCCTTGTTGTCCCCTATGCCTAAACCCGGGGTTTCGACCCTATTGTTTTTTTTGCACCAATACCTAGTCTCCCGTAAATCCCTCTCATATGTTCCATTGTGCGCCTCTAGGGTGGAGCCTTTAGGAGATGTCATCCCTACCCATACCATCCCAACACTTCAAAATAAATCTCCCCTTCAAAGTTATAGGATAATGGCCTACGAGATGAGCTATCATGTTGGCTTCGTTCCTATTCAATGGGGATGCCCTATGCCTTTTATTTGTAGGTATAGATGGCCTAGTGCCTCGCCAGCCCTGTTGCTCCTATAGGATGCAAATCAAAGCTTCAGGGGTGTGGCCTTCGGACCACGTAGCAAGTGTACCATACCTCCACATGAATCTTTCTTCAACATCATCCCACGCCAGCTCACCCCGTCGCGCTATTTGGTGTTTCCCAAGGATGTTCCTCTTTTATGCCTCTGAGGGCCCTCTAGGACACGTCACCCCGATCCCAACACGTGAATGCTCCTCTATCATGATATTTTTTATATTTTGGGAAATAGCCCTTGGTTTTACGTGGATTGGTGGGCCACACCTTTGCATAACCCCTGCCTCTGATTGATCCATGTCATAACAATGCCATGACATCCCATGTCAAGTCATCATACGTTCTGCTGCAAGATTCCCATTCCTAACTTACAAGATTTTTGGCCTGAGGGATGAGTTGTCGCATGGGCTCCACTCTGACCAATAGGAAGGTTCCTCACCTCCGAGAAGTGAGCTTAGCATACCTAGTGTCCATTCATCCCTGTCATTCTTTTGCGATGTGAAAGAAAACTCCTGGGATGTGGCATTGTAGCCATGTCACCTCATCATTTCCCAATCGTGATAAGGTAATATCTAAGAATCCAATCAAAATTTTCCATGGTTAGGTCCTCCATAAGACCAATCACATAAGTTTATCCAATTTAACTTATAATTTGAGAGCCCACCCAACTTCGCCACAACGTATCTTTGTCCCAACTTCATTGTTCAAGCATGGATTTACTCATGGCTCGGCTACAATGTCTCTATAACCGCTTGGATCTACAGTAGCATTCAATCATATCCACTATAGCTTGCTAAAGCACTTATTGGCACTACCCCACCAGAGCCTATGTTAAAGTTTCTCCTCCCACATCCGTGGAATTCATAAGAAGTTGAGAGGGCTATGAGGAGGTTAGTGCTCCTTGAAGATCTATGTGCCCAAGTGCACTCTTAAGCATGCAATGACCTAGCTAGTAGCACTGAGGTGCTTGTCGAAGACCTCCAAGACTATTGAAAATGCAAGGTTGTAAAAGCCTCTAATGTAAAGTCACAGGCTATTAATGTTAAGGGAGGAAATAATCCTTGACAACAACTCATTGCTATGACAAGTTGTAATAATGGCTTATTTTCAGAACCTTCAACACACTATCCATAGACCTTGTTAACTAGTTGTCTCCAATGTAATCATTATACTCTGTAATAACAAGGGTTTATACTGTAATGGTTGGTTTTGGTTCTTATGAACCATTATAATGCCCTTAAACATGGCACATTTTATTATTCATTATGTATATCAATAACACGGTCATGTATTTCATAAGGCATGACATTTCAAACCACCAATTCATTATGCCCTATTCATCACATTTATAAGCATCATTTCAGTTCATAATTGAAAACACATGCTCATTATAGTTATAAGCACCATTTAAATCAAGACATGAAAACACACACATACATTCTCAATTAAGCAAATACAAAAAGAGCACTTATCTCATACTTCTCAAGGCCATTGAGTTTGGGACAAGGACTCTCCACCTAAACATAGACAACTACAACCAAGCTCACTTACAGTTGTCACCCTCGAGCCAAATTTTAGATACTGAGGGGCTTTCTCAAAGGAGTGAAACATCAACTGCTAGCTAAAATAGGGACTCTAGGGGAGCTCCACCTCCACCCACCAACCACTTCGCAGTCCAATAATATACAAGGAGTCCAAAATCCAACTACCTCTACCCTATAGCTACCCAATGGTAGCTAATCAAAGCACATGGAATCCATATATTTTTTCTTCACCCAAGCACAAATACAAAATCCAGAGGCCAACTGCCTCCACCCAAGAAGGTCAAGGGAATTTAGGGAATCATGTCTCCACTCTTTAGCTACTCAATGGAAGCCAATCAAAAGCACCTAGGGAATCTAGAGACTAGTTGCCTCAAACCTATAATGTCAAGGGAGTATAGAGAAGAAATTGTCCACCCTAAACATAGTGGTTCCACTCACTCTAGGGAATTAGAATCCACTATAGAAATCACAAGAAGAAAGGCTTCATAGGTCCACCCTCCAAGAATCCAAGAACACAATCCTTAACCCACACCATCAAGGGAATCTAGAGAAAGGCCATATCCACCCTTTGTATTTACAAGGACTCGAGAGGAATTGTTGCTCATGAAGGAGAGACCATATCCATGCCAGCCATGCAAACTGAATTGTTTTCATTGTCTTATCTTCTCTTTAGAAAACCATTTCTCTTCTCTTTTCTTCAAATCTTTTCTCTCTTGAATGCTTCTTGAATCAATGAATCCGCATGAATGAAAGAGTGAGTGAATAATGCCCTCCTTTGAGGTCGAAGCCCCTCTTTTCCTATGTTTCTTACTTTTATATGTTGGAATTAACTTCCATGTTCTTACTGCCTAGCAATGTATTATGCCTAGCAATGTATTCCAAGACAGCATGGGTTTCATACCTCAACTCCAACCCCATTAAATTCAAAATCTATCCATTAAAAACATATACCAACCAACCTTTAGTATTTATTGAAAACAATTCATATTTATTGCACAAGGAAACCTTGCACATCCCAAGCAAACCACCTCCTCAACTCTCGGATTCGTATCGCTTTTGACTGAACCCTTTTAATATTTTTGTAAAATATTTACGTTGCATTTTTCACGAGGAAACCCAGATTGGGGTTGTCACATGGTTCTTGCTAGCTACCTTTGGATTTTTGTTAGGTCCCTATAATACTAGTGTATCCCCCATATTGTTATTGTTGTGCCCGTGTAGCCCCCATATTGTTATTGTTGTGCCCCATAGAAGCCCACTATTGTTATTGTTGTGCCCCATAGAAGCCCACTATTGTTATTGTTGTGCCCTTACATTATTATTTTTATGTAGGCTTTGATTATATTGTGACCCCTTAAACTCCTATATATATAAAGGAGGTCTAATCATTTGTATCATCCAAGAATTCTTCATTTATGTAAAGTAAAGGAGGTTTCCCCCTCTAAGAAGATAATTTTTAAGTCATTGATCTATCTTTTTGTGAGTTGGTTGCATAACATTTGGTATTAAAGCTTTGGATTCTAAGGTTTCGCTTCTTCGAACAGACCATCATGGCATTTTTTATATAATTTTTTTCTACGAGGCTTCAAAAGCTGAAATTTTGACCACATAGAGATGGAATCTTGTTGAAATTCATGTACAAATTTCAGATCTCGGTTTGCTATATTTTCTGAGATATAAATTGGGGTAGTTAGGGTTTTTGTAGGCTCCAAAATTCAGTGTCAAATAGGTGACCTAGGGAAAATATTCATAACTCTCGGTTTAAGCAGCATATTTGAATTATGTAAAAAGTGCATGAAAGTGAATGGAATATAGTTTTTCTAATATCAATTTCAAGGCTGAAGGTTGAAATAATGACATGTGGCATCCCGTACAACTTCACTCTACTGAACTAATCCATAATCAAGTCATCGTGTGAGATTTGGCATAACTCTTTCTTGAAGAATCCAATCTCGGTCAGACTTATGGGGTTGGAAACAAGACTAAAAGGGCTACCATAAGAATAAATTTCAAAACTTGGAGATCCGAAATTATAGAGTTACAACTATTTCAAGATCGATCTCCTAAAATAAAGAAAATTGTGTGTATTTGTTTTTTAAATTGCATAATGTTTGTTCAAAAAATAAGTTTGAAGTGATTCCAAGGGAATATTGAAGCATAGATACCAGTATTGAAGCATAGATATTGAAGTATAGATATCAATATTAGTAAAGGCTACATGAATGGTTTTAACGCAGACATGAAAGGTTTGAAGGAAGGCTTGACAAAGTTATTACAAGAAAGGCTTCTCGGTGGTGACAAGGTAATCCATGAAAATCACGACGAGGACAAGAGGAATATGAATTACAATTTTAGAGACTCCAATTTTGGGTTTGAGAACCACCACATTCAAAAGATAGATATGAGGAATTTTTATGGCAAGGATATGGTAACATGGATACTAGAGATGGAGCGATATTTTGATCTACAAGATGTGCAACCCCCACAAAAGTTATGTATTGCATCTTTATATTTAGAACCCAATCAGTTTGTATGATATAGATGGATTTTTTCTCATAAACCACTTTTCACCTTGTAAATTTTTACAAAGGAAATGATAACACATTATGAAGATACAAATAGAAACACCTTCTTTAGCCAATTGATAAATCTCAAACAAAAGGGTTCAATGGCGGAGCACATTGAAGACTTCCAGAAATTGAATATTTGGGTAACTGATATTCTAGAGGAGCATAGGATTGATTTCTTCATAGGGACTTTAAAAGATAAAATCCTACATGAGGTTCACCTTTGGGAACCTAATTGATTGGAGAAGGCATTGAGGGTGGCAAGAAAATTTGAAAGCAAAATTATGGCAACAAGGAAGTCTACCATTCAAAAATATAAATATGGAAGTTTTGTTGCTCCTAGTCTTCCACAACTTACAAGGTTGACACCACAACAATTGGAGGAAAAAATAGTAAAAGGGATTTTTTATAGTTGTGATAGAAAATACACTAAGGTCATAAGTGTGCCGAGAATAAATTATTCTACATAGATTGTGAAGAGTATGAAGAAAAGGAACAAGAAACATCAAAAGAGGAGGATAGACACCAAGAACCAACCCTGTAGAAAGAAGAAATGAATCTGACCATATCTTGTAATGCATTGGCAAGAATTAGCACTCCTCAAACTCTCAAGATAAAAGGATATATCAAGAAGAAATGTTGTTTTTTTGTGTAGCTTGGGAGGTACTTCAAGCCCTAGTATTTAGGGAGTGGAGGGAAAAGCGCCAAAAGTAGGCTTGTGGGCCTGAAACCCAAGTTTGGGGTTTTTCACCCATCAGGATTTCAGCTAAAACCATGATGAATTTTAGCATGAGAAACTTTGAGATGATAGATCTTGGCATGTTGATTCCAATGCTTTGAACATCACCCAAATCAGAGCTCTAGAATTCAAGATATGAATTTTTGAAGTTGATAATTAATTATCGATAGTTAAGTCATGTAGGCTTGGTCCAAGAGACATGTCTCTTCAAGGAATTCATTGGGGCCCTTAGATTTGGTATAAATACAAGGTGAGGGAACATTCATTTGATCATCCATTTTTTCATCACACACAAGAGAAAAGGAGCTCGGTGGAGGAGAGAAGAAGCCTTGGACTTGGCCATAGTTAGGAGGTAGAAACATCAAGACAGAGAGGTTGTTTTAGTTCTGGCTCACGGGTCCGAATGATGGAGAGGAGGTTGATGCTACTTTATGGAAGGACAGGATCTTGAGGAGATGAACATAGACCTGTTTGGGGTATTTCTTGGGTGGAGAATCCTTCGAAGAGGTAGTGGAGGTTGCTTTGGGTAGGTTGCATGCCCTACGAGTTGTTTCAAGGGAAGTGTTGGGGTATTTAGGGGTTGTCTATGCCCATAACAATAGCCAAGGAAGGTAGTACCTCTCCAAGGGTAGGCCACAGTCAAGAAAGGTTGTTTGGGTGACTCTTTGGGGGATGTTACAGTAGCTCAAGATGCCCCAACCAGTCACAGTAAAAAAAACAGTGGAGAAGACTTGTAACAACATATTGATGTGTGTTGGATCTAAATTTAGGATAATTTTTGGATCAGTCTACATCGTAATTTGTTGGAGTTGCCTTGGGCATAAAGGAACCCCAACTTTGAGCAAATCCCACTATGGAGTGATGTAGGTGTCCTAGTGTGGACATATTTTTTGTAGCCTGTGTAAGCTAAGGAGGTAGGGTTGACGTGGCATGTTAGAAGCCCTAACTAGTGGGCAGTTTCATAGTGAAGTTTGGAACCTAGATTTTTGCAATAACTCCTCTATTGCAAATCAAAGGGCAGAGTTGGAGAAGCCTATTGGAAACCGTGTGTAGGGTCCTCCTAGGCGTGAGGATGCCCTAACTAGGTGAAAATTCTACAACATGGACTTGGCCACTCGTGGAATGTTGGAGAGCAACATGAGAGTGGACCAAGTGTGAACGTGGATTGGGCGCTTATGGTCTGTTGGAGGACAGTGTGATAGTGTCCAAGTTGGAGCCCGGTGAGAAATACCTTGATACGCAAAGGTATTTGTGAGAGAGGAAGTTGTTGAGTTCAAGGGTCTGATCAACTAGTAGTAGTTGTGGAGCCCGAGACTTGTGTGTGGAGAAGGACTTCTACAACAGATGATGGGTAGTCCTCCTAGCCCATGCTTAATGTGGCAGATGGACATCTTGCAGTGATAGGTGGCAAACCTCCATGCCCTATGTGGGTCTTCATTAGCGCAACGTAGGAAGACCATAGTGGGTTGAAGTCCCTGAGTAGATGAGGAGTATCAGTTGGAAGTTGAGAGTTTTTCACAAGTGGAATTGTAAACAACTTGACAAGAGTCTCGATGTGTTGATGTGTTGATGGACGAATGATAAAATAGTGAACATATTGATAGACGAGGTTTACTGACGAGATGGACTTGGAGCATTGATAGAGGCAGGAGCTGTAGATCGGGAGTAGAAGGATTGGGCAAGTACAGGGTATGACCAAGGAATCTATGAGGAGCTCTACATCAGTTAGATAGGTAGAGTATCTTGTTGAGGGTAGATTGGTCATCTATGTATTGACACTAAGCCCAGGTTTGTATATTGTACTAGTGGATGTATGAGGTCCATTATCCCTGGTATGAGAGCCCTAAACTGTTGTATTATATGTTGTTTAATATAACGAAGTTGGCTTAAAAATTGTAAGAAGTTTTCTATATTATGTGCATGTGTGATTTACTATCGTTTATATTCCACTGTGCAAAGTAGTATCATTGAGATTCTTGGTTTGGTAGCATTAGGTATTTTAGGATTCTATCCTAGACCCAAGGTTGTGGAAATTCAACATGGTATTAGAGGAGATTTGAGCTAATTTGAGGGACAATTAATCATAGTGTGCACAATGAAGCAACTCAGAGGTAGTTGCATGTGTTTAGATCATGGAGCAGAGGGTTCACCTAAATACATGGATATATGGTGTTGGATGGGAGTTTTGATGGATTGTTGGTGAGCCTAGTGAAAAACACTTTGTTGTAAGTCAGATTATTGATCATGGACTTTCGTTGATTTTCTATGAATGGTTGGGACAAATCAAGGGTTTCTTTGGCATGGATGAGATCAGGTTGATCAAGATGGATTCATGTGATGGACTACAGGATGCCAGGCTAGAACCTTCATCATATCGTGATGTTACATATTCGAAATTGGAGGGATTTGCACGAGTGGTATTTGATCCAGGAAGATGATTTCTTGCAGGACTAAGATAGTGGGGATCATGTAGGCTCAGGGAGTCTAGCCTGAGAGGGAGAAGCCCTATGGAGGATTGGGATCTTTAGGTTCATATGCAATGAGTCAGAGGCACTACCAAGATTGTTGGATTCATTCTACCCGGTATGTTGTAGTGATGGATGTTAGATGGGCTAGTGTTGTTACCGGATGATGATGGTTACTTCCAACTCTTGGGAGTACCTCCCTCTCTAATATGGAGTGTTAATTTTTGTGTAACTTGGCAAGTAATCCAAGCCTTAGTGTTCATGGATTGGAGGGAAAAGCGCCACAAGTAGGCTTGTAGGCTTGAAAACCAAGCTTGGGGTTTTGCACCCATCAAGATTTTGGCCAAAACCATGATGACTGTGAGAATGGGAAAACTTCAGGGGATAAATCTTGGTGTGCTGATTCAAATGCTTCAAAAATCACCAAAATCGGAGCTATAGAACTTGAGATATGAATTTTTGAAGTTGATAATTAATTATGGACATTCAAGTCATGTAGGATTGGTCCCAAAGACATATCTCTTCAAGGAATTCATTGGATCCCTTGGATTTCGTATAAATACAAGGTGAGGGAACATTCTTTTTATCATACATTTTTTCATCACACATAAGAGAAAAGGAGCTTGGTGGAGGAGAGAAGAAGCCTTGGACTTGGCCACAGTTAGGATGATGAAACAACCAGATAGAGGGACTATTTTAGCGCTGGTTCATGGGTCTAAATTTTGGAGAGGAGGCTAACATTTCTTGTTGGAAGGTCGATACCTTGAGTAGTTGAATTTATGTCTGTTTGAGATATTTCTTGGGTGGATAATCCTTGGGAGAGGTAGCATAGGTTGTTATGGGTAGGCCGCAGGCTCTACTAGTTGTTTCAAGATTGCATTGGGGTATTTAGGGGTTGACTATGCCCATAAAAACAAAAAGGTAGTACCCCTCCAAGGGTAGGCTGCAGTCAATAAGGGATGTGTGGGTAACTGTTTCGGGGTTTCTACTGCAGTCCAAGATGCCCTAACTAGTCACAGTCACAACAACAATGGAGTAGAGTTGTAATAGAAAATTGATGTGTGTTGGATCCTAGTTTAGGATCAATTTTAGATCAGTCTACATCACAGTTTGTCGGGAGCCATTTGTTGGAGTTGCCTTGGGCATGAAGGAACCCCAACTAGGAGCAGACCCCGCTATGGAGTGGTGTAGGTTTCCTAGTGTGGACAAAGTTGTTGCAGCCTTTGGAAGCTAAGGAGGTAGGGCCGATGTGGCATGTTGGAAGCCCTAACTAGTGGGAAGTTTCACAATGAAGTTTGGAACCTAGATTTGTGCAATAGCTCCTCTATTTCAAAGAAAAGGGAAGATTTTGAGAAGTTTGTTGGAAGCCATGTGTAGGGGTCTCATAGGCGTGAGGATGCCCTAACTAGGTGTAGATGTTACAACATGGACTTGGCCACTTGTGGACTACTGGAGGGAAGTGTGAGAGTGGACCAAGTGTGAACATGGATTGGGCACTTATGGTCTGCTGGAGGATAGCATGATAGTGTCCAAGCTGGAATCTGGTTAGCAACAACTTGATGGACAAAGGTAGTTGTGAGAGAGGAAGTTGTTGAGCTCAAGGGTGTGATCAACCAGGAGCAATTGTGGAGCACACAAATTGTGTGAGGAGGAGGAATTCTACAACAGATGATGGGAAACCCTCCTATCCTATGTTCATTGTGGGATATGGACATCTTGTAGTGATATGTGGTAGCCCTCTATGCCCTATGTCGTTCTTCATCGAAGTAGCGCAGGAAGACCATAGTGGGCTGAAGTCCCTGAGTAGCTGAGGAATAAAAGTGAGAAGTTGATAGTTGTTCACAAGTGGAGCTGTGAACAACTCGACATGAGTCTCGATGTGTTGATGCATTGATGGAAAAGCGATCAACTAGTGAGAAAATTGATAGCCAAGGTTTAGTGTTCATATAGACTTGGAGCATTGATAGAGGAAGGAGCTACAAATTGGGAGAAAAAGGACTGGGAAGGTACGGGAACCCTATACTATTGTATTATATGTTGTTTAATATAATGAATCTCGGTTAAAATTTGTAAAAAGTTGTCTATATTTGTGCATGTGTGATTTACTGTTGTTTATATTTCACTGTGCAAAGTAGTATCATTAAGATTCTTGGTTTGGTAGAGTCGGAGATTTTAATATTCTATCCTAGACTCAAGGTCATGGAAATTCAACAAGAAAAAGGTAATAGTGTTGATTGATTTGGGTAGTACCCATAATTTTATTCATTGTAAAATATCCAAGGAATTGAATTGCTTCCTATATCCAACACCGGAGTGTCAATTGATGGTTGCAAATGGAGGAACTATAAATTGCTCTGGAAAGTTCCATAATATCAAGTTAACCATGGGGTAATATGTATTGATGGTTTCAAATGGAGGAACTACAAATTGCTCTAGAAAGTTCCATAATATCAAGCTGACCATGGGGTAATATGTATTGAATCTTCCAATGCTTTCCATTCCAATGGGTGGTGCTGATGGTGTACTATGATTTCAATGGTTAAAATCTTTGGGAACGATAGCTCACAATTTTCAAGAAATTTTCTTGAATTTTTTTGGGAAGCAAAGGAAGTTGAATTAATGGGTATTGTAGGTAAAACATAAAATATAATCAACTCTAATGGCATGAAAAATATTATAAAGAAATAAAAACACGGTGTAATTGAAAAATTATGCTCACTAGAGGTTTGAACATCGAAATCATCTATTTCTCCAAATCTCCAAAAATTCTTGGACAATCATTCCAAGTTGTTCGAGACTCCCAAATGCCTCCCACATATTCTTGATCATGATCATGCTATTCACTTGATTCCAGGAAGTATTCCTCCAAACATCAAGCCTTACAGATATCCTTATGCCCAATAGAGTGAAATTGAGTGTATGGTTGCAGAAATGCTAGAGGCCGGTATAATTCAACCTAGTCAAATTTCTTTCTCTACTCCAGTAGTATTTATGCACAAGAAGGATGGATCATGGCATATGTGTCTAGATTATAGGGAGCTCAACAAGATCACTATTAAAGATAAATTTCCCATTCCTATCATTGATGAATTGTTGGATGAATTATGTGGAGCAATTTACTTCACCAAGTTGGATCTTCATTCAGGATATCATCAAATTAGAATGAAGATTGAAGAAATTTTGAAAACAACATCCAGAAATCATGAGGATCATTATGAAATTTTTTTCATGCCTTTTGGCCTCACTAATGCACCTTCCAGATTTTAAGGTATTATGAATTCCATTTTCGAACCATTCCTTAGAAAATTTGTGCTTTTTTTATGATATACTAATCTATAACAAGTCTTGTAAGGATCATGGTCAACATGTTCATGGGGTGCTCAAACTATTGGAGGAGAAATAATTATATGAAAAAATCTCCAAATGTTTCTTTGGAGTATAGGAAGTGGAATATTTGGGTCATATTGTATCTCATGAGGGTGTTAAGGTAGACCCTAACAAAATTAAAGCCATTAAGGAATGGAAAATCCACATAACCATAAAGAATCTTCGAGAATG
Source organism: Pinus taeda (assembly GCA_000404065.3). Taxonomy (NCBI): domain Eukaryota; kingdom Viridiplantae; phylum Streptophyta; class Pinopsida; order Pinales; family Pinaceae; genus Pinus; species Pinus taeda. The sequence continues at coordinate 35,608 of APFE031121960.1, forward strand.
TCTTGGGTTGAAAGGGCATTATCGCAAGTTTTTTAAGAATTACGAGAGAATATTGGCACCTCTAACAGCATTACTAAATAAATATGCATTTTCTTGGACTCCAGAAGAAATGAAGGCCTTTGAACATCTTAAAGAGGCAATGTGCGAAGCCCCAGTCTTAGCTACGATAGAATTCACAAAAACATTTATTGTGGAATTTGATGCTTCATGACATGGAATTGGTGCTATTTTAATGCAAGAAGGAAGACCCATTTCTTTTGAAAGTCATCCAATCAAAGGAAAGTATTTACACAAACCTATTTATGATAAGGAAATGTTGGAAATAGTACATGCACTAAAGTAATGGTGACTTTACCTAATGCGGAGACTCTTCAAGATAGAAATAGATCATGATAGTCTTAAATACCTTTTGGAACAAAGATTATATTTAGAAGAGTAGTCAAAATGGGTGACAAAGATGTTGGGTTATGACTTTGTAATCCTCTACAAAAAAGGGAAGCAAAATGTTGTTATATATGCACCCTCAAGAAGGGATGAGGATGTGGAAGCATTTCTTTGTGCCATTTCTATTATCCAACCTGAGTGGATAACTGAAGAAATAGATGAATGGAAGAATGATGAAGAGGTGTGGTCATTCATTCAAAAGTTGCAGCAAGATCCCACTACATCTGATACATTTACCTGGAAAAATTATTCGTTATGGTACAAAGATAACTTATATCTTTGTAAGAATTTCCAACTCAAAAAAAAAAAAAAACCTATTTTGGAATTTCACACCTCTTCCTTGGGAGGGCACTCGAGATTTAAAAAAACTTACCATAGGGTCAAGAAGGAAATTTTTTGGATCGCCTGAAATATTATATTCAGAAGTTTGTGGAATAATGTTTGGTTTGCTAACAAAACAAAGTTGAGACAATTAAGACCCCGGGTCTATTACAACCTTTAGCCATTCCAAATCAGCATTGGGAGGAGGTCTCAATGGATTTTATCACAAGTTTATCCAAGTATGAAGGAAAGAGTGTCATCATGGTGGTAGTTCATAGACTTACCAAGTATGCACATTTTTGTTAATTACCTCATCCTTTTAAAGCAAGTATAATTTCTACTACATTTATGGAAACAATCCAAAATATTCATGGAAATCCAAAGATTATAGTAAGTGACAGAGATCCCATTTTCAATGGAAAATTTTGGATGGAATTATTTTCTTGTTTTAGTACTCAATTAGCTCATAGCTCATCTTATCATCCTTAATCTGATGGAAAAATGGGATAGTGAACAAATGTTTGGAAGGATATTTTTGTTTCTTTTTATCAGATAAACAAACACAATGGGTCAAGTGGTTACCTCTAGCTGAATGGTGGTATAACACTTCCTTCCACGTTTCTTAAAAAATGACCCCATTTATGGAACTTTATGGATATCATCCACCATCCATCATATCATAAAATTCTAAGGTTCAAGCAATGGAATATCACATCAATCATCAACAACAAGTTCTCCAACTCTTAAAGGATAACCTCACTCTAGTATAGAATCAAAAGAAACAACAGGAAAATCAACATCACAGTGAAATAAGTTTTGATGTAGGTTATTGGGTATTTTTGCGGCTACAACCATACAAACAAATGTATCTCAAGCGAGCTGAGAAGGATAATAACTTATCACCCAATTACTATAGTCCTTACAAGGTGTTACAAAAGATTGGTACTATGGCATACAAGTTGGAGTTTCCTACATCTTCCCGAGTATACCAGTTTTCCATGTTTCATGCTTAAAGAAGGTTATTGGTGACAAGATTCCAGCTCAAATAGTGTCTCGAGAACTTGATGAAGAATGAAAAATCATATTTGAGCTTGAAGCAGTCATGGAAAAAATAACCCGACAACTATGGAATCAATCAATTTCAGAGTATCTCATTAAGCGGAAGAACTTACTCGTTGAATATTCCACATGGGAAGATGAGAATTTTATACAGAAGAATCCATAACTACTCAAGCGTTAGGGAAAACACTTTTTTGAAGGAGAGGGCATGTTAGGTCCCTCTAATACTAGTGTATCCCCCTTATTGTTATTGGTGTGCCAATGTAGCCCCCATATTGTTATTGTTGTGCCCCATGGGAGCCCACTATTGTTATTGTTTTGCCCTTACATTATTACTGTTATGTATTCTCTAATTATATTGTGACCCCTTAGACTCATATATATACAAAGGAGGTATTTTCATTTGTATTATCCCATAATTGTTTATTTATGTTATGTAAATGAGGTTTCCCCTTGAAGAGAATAATTTTTAAGTCGTTGATCTATCTTTTTGTGAGTTGGTTGCATAACAATTTGAATGTTGTGAATATCCATCAAGATGTTCGAAATATAATATGGAGATGGATGGGAAGGCCTATTTGAAGACATTACCTGACTTGTTTGGTCTTTAATGCCTCTTTTCAAATGAGACAAAGAGGAATATTGAGAAAAACATATCTAGATACTACCCTTGCAACTTTGGGTTTTTCTTAGTTTTAATTGCATGGAATTTTAAAGTGTCCTAATATAATTTTTTATCATAATGAAGAATACATACAAATCCATCATTACATCAAGATAGTCTTAGAATATAGATTCAAAAACTTATCGAAACCTAAGTCCTATATCATATCAATCGAGCAATAGTGTACTTATAAGTTCCTTATAGATTATATTTTTGTTTTGTAATTATATTGTTGGCAGAAAAAATTGAAGAATTGTACCTTAATTTTGTTAAGTTTTGGGTCACTAATACAAGGGAAAAAATTGAATAATAATGAGTCATGTATGGTGTTTTTGAGTTAAAATTGAATAGAAAGTTTAAATATTGTGCATAATGTGGTGTTAATTATCATGGTAGTTATATGTTTGTAATGATAGTAAATGCAAATAATACATGCCTAATGAAATTAACTTTATTTTCCTACTTACATTATTGGCCTTGTAGGAAATGTGTTTCATTTTTGGATGTAAAAACCCTATTTTACATTGATAATTATTAGATGCCTTCTCAAGTCAAAAGTGCATGTTAAAATTTAATTATTCAAAAACTAATGGGTGTGAATTGTGTGTTGATAGATTTATGCTAGTCATCAAGGAGAGGTTTTCAATCTTTGGTTCTCAATATAATGGAGGAATAAGAAAAAATGGTTGAATTTTCACTATGTCATTCAAAAATAAAGGTGGGAATGTCATTTTTCCTTCTCAAGAGGAAGTCCTCAGATCATTAAACTCAGAAAAGATAGAAGAGTACACACACAAACATCTAAATTTGAGTTTCCTTTAGACCTAGGATTTGCTTTCACAAAACATGATATCACGATGGTTACTTCTTTGGGCCTAAGTCTTGACCGTAAATCTAAATTATATGGCCATAATATATAGACTCCCCATGGGAGTCCCATTAGCTACAACAAAAAAAAATTATGAAAAAAGATCACTAAATTTTGGGATCAACTTATAATAGGCTAGGTGATGTTAATGCATGTAGTGGCAATGTAGTATCCATATATAAGATACATATACTTGATACCCAAGGAGAACCCTATGTACTAACTCTAGGATATGCATGGTGGACGGATAAAGTATCACCCAATTTCATTGTTGGAATAAGTGAATTGTAGAAGCTTAGGCATTCGTTTCTCCTCCCTTAGCACAAAACACAAACAAAGTAGCTACTTCGAAGGATGAGATAAGGTTCGAACCAGTGTTTTCATGTTGAAATGGAAGATCAAAATCCTATAATGAACTAGTAATTAAAGGTTTGTTGATCAAGGAAATGGTAAGACAAAATTTGGGAGTTGAATAAGAAAATTAAACTTAAGTCATATCTACCCTAACCCCATAGTACTTATGATTCTAGAAGCAAGCAATAGAGAAAAAAATGTGTCAAATTGAGGACAAAAGAGGTTGCATTAGTGTTGGGGGAAGACATCATGATGGTGCAATTCTAGAATTTTGAAGCAGCCCCTTATAGGGAGATCTTTGGCAGAGTGATATAAGAATTATCCCCACTCTGTTGGATTCATAAATGAGAGGGGGAAGTAGTAGAAGGTGAATGAAGAAAAGGAGCATTGGATAATTTCAATCATATTAAAGGGTATTGATTTCAGATGATATCAATTCCATCACTAGGAGATAATAAGCATGGCATCTTGGATCTCCTAATATATATTGATTTCCGTTATAATATTTTGTGTATTTTGTTGGAGGCGGTACAATATTAGTATATAAAAACAACCAAGTGATGGGATGGTAGTTTGTCATCAAAGTACATGCCTATTTTGAAAATCTCTCTTTAAAGTAAAGAAATTATGAAATGAAAGAGGATTATCTAGTATGGGGTTAAGAGTGTTTAAGGAATTCGAATCTTATGATCTTAATGCATTGAAAGTTTTAAATTTATGATTAAAGCATTCACAAAAGATAAAAAAATGTAATAATGAAATTTAGTATTAAAAAAAAATACATTTTTCTTTTACAAAATATCTAGATTGTATTCTCCTTAACATTCAAGTTTTGAAATTAGATTAATAAAAAAATTATTTTAGTTAATTAACCTTGTTGAGATTTTGATTATATATCCATGTACTAAATATTCACAGGAAAAAAAGAGTATAAAACATAGTAAGTGTGTATGCGTGCACACACGTTTTTAGAGAGCATCTACTTGAATATTTTGAAAGACATATCTATAGTGTATTCTCCTTAACATTCAAGATTTGAAATTATATTAATAAAAACTTTATTTTAGTTAATTAAGCTTCTTAAGAGTTTAAGTATACATCCATGTTATAAATATTCACAGAAAAAAGAGAGTATAAAATGCAGTAAGAGTGTATGCACACACACACATTTTTAGAGAACATCTACTTGAAAATTCTGAAAGATATTCATAAATATATTTATATTCAAAGAGGAAAGTGAATATAAAGATAAAAATCATGTGTAACCATGTGTAAAATTTCATTCAAAACAATTTTGTATATCTTTAAACGAGAAGAAGCTCTTGCATTGAATTTTCAGGATTTTTTTATTATTTGTAAGATTAACTTTATTACCTCATATCAACCAAAAATCCATTACATAGATCATACATTTAATACTAACCAAATTTATGATAGATGTTCTCCACCTGCCCAATAAGAAACCAAGTATTTTGATCATTTGTTAATAAAGTAGCAAGACCAAAATTGAAAAGAGTGTAATTTCCACAACATTACTAGAGAGTCTATGATATTAGCACACTGAAAGGGTGTGATAATAACCATATAAAAATTATCAATTAGAATATTTTATTTTTGTAGGATCATGAGCGCTAGAACATGGAGGGGAAGAAGATGTGGCAATGCACGAGATGAGACGCTCTATCTAGGCAATCTAAGCATGCATCCTTTCCATATAGAATCACATGTTATGCTTCTCTCATTTGACATCAATGAGGTGTGCAATGATACTATTCTGATCAACTTGTATTTCCATCAATATTATTCCCATTAAAGTTTTATTTTCCAATACAGAAATAGGGCCTAGAGGTAGTTCTTCCTACCCTTGGTGTGGCCAGGGTTTGAGATTAGTTATCCAAATTCCTCTAGAATTTCAAAATATGACATTTCATGATGGTCTCCAGCAACCATGGCTTCTAAATTTTGTATTTCATTATGAGTTTCTTTTGGCATGTTCACACAGAAGAAATCTTCATCCTCCTGGGCTTATTGGCAGTCCTGGTTCCTTCCCTGAGGGCCTCAATCACACTCCCTCCTCATTGTCTCCTCATATGATACCTCTACATTGTGGAAGGTAGGCAGGGGTATATCCCAATATAAACACTCCATTAGGCATTATATGTTACACAACAAATAACCCACTATGGGGCTCTCGGCTCAGGGTCCATGGGGGAAAGTACATAGCAAAACGAGACCCACCTAGGAGTTACCCAACAACACAACCTAAGCAACCAAATAAAGATGAAATGAATGTAAAAATTAGATGTATGACTAAATCTCTATAGCTAGTTTCCCTACTCAATGGTCATAAGGAAACCCAACCCTCTAAAACCTCACACAAAGTGGAACCACACTAGAAGAATCTAGGAAAATGCCCAAGGATTAGCTGAAGTAGAAAGTATCTCTCTCACAGATACAAAAATCAGAAAAATTATATCACAAATATTGTTGTTCCGATAGTGAAAACATGTTATACACCAAATTTCATTACCATTATTGGAGATAAAGCACTAGAAAACAAACCAAGATAAAAACCAAGACACAACTACATAGATGTAAGGCATGGTAGAGATAAAACCACAAATGAAATAGAACCACACAATTGGTCTCAAGGGAAACCACAAGGGATCAACTGAATCAGAAAGAACCCTTATCTTTGGCCTAAGAACCAACCCAATTACATCATCAATACTATCATTCCAACAATGATCCCAAGCTATAAGCCAATTAATATTAACATCATTGGAAATAGAACTCCACCAAGCAAACCAAACTTTAAACCACAACATAATTGCAGAATATAAAACTTGACAAGGATTAATTTTAACATGAAAGAGATAATTCATAACTTCTACATGCAAAGAATACCACCTAGCTGGAATTTTATCGTTATTAAGGGAAACTACAAACTTGTTCCATCAAAAAAGATTTGGTATAATAGGTTCTCCCCTCTGAACCAATGCCTCTATCTTATAAGAATATCCTTTTATCTTGCCAATAGCCCCCTTACTCCAAAACTAATACACCACCTTTCTTATCACTTCAAGGTTCCAAGGTGACGCTTGAGGACAACCAAATAAGGCAAGGGGCCAAGGTTCCCCCAAACACACATTTCGCCAAAACCTCTACGTCCCACTGTGAGGAATTCTAGCCATCCAAGGATGTTTCTAGAATTTCTTGGTTCACATGCATATGCATGCATGAGGGTGGCCCCACCACCCCCTGAATTTAATTCCAAACATTTTTACTAATGCTAAGGTGGTGGACAATAATGCCCATACCACCACCAATAATACTTTGCACCCTCATAAAGGATTTTTTGTCTTCATCTTGCATTCCATTGTGTGTTATGTCTGATTCCAAAATGGAAAACAATTCTTTGATATCATCTATCTGCGAGATGGGGGGGCATCTACTCTCAAGACTCCTCCCTTGGTATTTGCAACCCTAATTGGCCAAGAATTTTGTTGCTTGATTCCAAGTTCTATGAGCATGATATTATATAAAATAGTTAAATGATTACAGCAAACTGAGGATTATGTGGGTAGACTAATGAGTCTCCATCTCCTTCTGAGTTTTTCAACTGGTGTTCCTTGGATTAGTGTATGATTAGTGTGAATGGCCATATGAGAATCCTCATCAATGTTATCTTCATAAACCCCGCAGATAGGGCTATATTAAGACCATGCTCCATGGAATAAAATATGTCTCATTGTTGCTAGTGATCCCATAATCGACTACAAAAATCTTGAGGACAGGTTGTCTCCAATCCTTGATTATTCCACCCAGACCTCTAGGTCCTGGGTTTTCTTTGGAGACTCCATCAAATTTTAACTTCAAAAATCCCTTAGAGGGAGGGGAACAGACCAGACGGGAAGAAGTCCTTGGATGGATAGTGTTCCAACATGAGGAGGGGGAGGGGATCATATTAAGGGATAATTCAAGCTTAGACAAAAAGAGATCTCCCTGAGGTTGAGTATTCCATTCATCTTAGCTCCATGCTTCCACTAAGATGATTTCCCTGATATTATGCTTAATTGTGGTCCATATCCTTGGCACATATCTTAAGTCATTTTTGAATATGTGCTTATGTCATTCCTCCTAGACTACCCACATCATGAAGCCCACAACTATAACCTAGGCTCTATCAACTACCAAGAATTGGAATTCATAATGTCTCCATAGTGCCAATGTCTCCAACGTTCTATTGTGGGATCTATATGAGTGGCCATAAAGCTACTAGAGTCTCTTCCATATTGAATTGGAGAAGAAACAATTATTAAGGAGGTGTTCCAAAGTTTCTTCATATCCAACAAGGGGTGTTTTGCTACTAATGAATAAGCCTCCTTTAAGGATAACATCCCTCGTGTTTGGTATCCCCACAAATGTGTCTAGATTACTATCCAATGGGGTTTTCTAGGTCTATAGGTCATTATCCAACAGAACACATTGTTCCACATTTGGTGGATTTAACAAATCCTCTTTCTTTTTCAAGGATCACTAGTGCTACTCCTATGTTCCTATGTAGCATCTTTTTTCTACAGTAGAAGTAAATAGACCTCCCATATCATCAATATTAATGAGTTTAGACCTATATTTCCATGTATCCAACCAAAATTGTGATGTGTGTCCATCTCTTACTTCCCAAAAGGCATGTGTCTCTATTAAAATTTTATTATTTTTGTTTAGATTCATATTGATCAACCTGAAGGTAGATCCTCTACTCTTAGCCTCTCATCCTGAGTTTGGAAGGTTCCATATTTTTTATTCCAAATCTGTTTCCATAGGTCTACTCCTCCTTGGAGCCTGTTAGAGTAGGTTAATTTGTTAGTCAAAGGTATTTGGGAATAATTTTTGTTGTCTTAAAAGAGGTCAAATTCATAACATTTTCACTATCATAATTTGACCTATCACTACGGGAAGAGTCATCATGAGTGGAGTCATTATTCTGGTCATTAAAGTCAATCATGGGAAGGGGGTTTCTATGTATGGAAGTTATTGTAATAAATTGTTGAGTCTGGGTATTAGGTATTGATAAGATGGTTACATGGTCAAGGTGTTTACAGTTGAAGTAAAGATCTCAAAAAATGATGGTCATATATGTTCTAATATATTCCCTTGTTAGACCTTATATTTTATCCTTTTCTAATCCCCTTATTTCCCTAATTACATTAATTTTCCCTTATTCCCAAACATTTTCACTATCCCTATTCCCTATTGCAAGCCTAGACCCTCACCCCCATTTTATCCTAACTAAAAGTCCTTAGGCATAAATACTCCTTGCCTAAGCACCATCACATATCATGACTGACCTATTTCCTTTTCCACTTCATACAAATTGTGATCATAATCCCATCATTTCCAAAAATTTTACCACCATCTTAAACTCAAATCAGTGATCACGTTCCATCTGATTTTCAAGCACAACATGGGTTAAACGTCAAATTTGATACATCAGAAAATTATTTTGAATCATTGTAGGACGCCGCCAATTTTCTTCATGACTAATTGCAGATGAATGGCCTTGTTCTTCATGCATGGAATGGGTAATTTGGTTGTATTTTGAAGCTGAGGTCGCAAAGGAAATCACACAGTGTGCTATTTTTTTTCTACATAGAGAGGGTCAAAGCAATATATTGTTTCACAGACCAACTATCAACGCACAGTTTTTCCTTCAAGGATTGGAGAGGTAGGAAGACGATGACATATCCTAAGTTATCATTGTTTCATATCCTGATTAGTGTTGTCAAACCTTGATTTTTTCCTTCTAAGAAATACGTTGCGCACCCTCTGTTTTACCTAGCAGTAAGAATTTGCTTCTAAATTTGTTGTCACATACCATAGATATGAAATTGTATCAATAGTCGATTTTTGAAGGGTCAAAGTCAGTTCTTTTTGTGATTCTAAAAGTTTCCTGCTTACATTCAACCCCATAAAACCTCTTTGTCACTATCTAATTGTCACAGTTGTTGAACCTGAATTGTGTTGTCACCCTTTTCTCATTGAGTCTGTACACGTAGCCCTTTTTCAAAGTCAATTTTAATTTGCCAAGTATTAAAATAATATGGCCCCTATTACCTGTAAAAAGGGTGGAGACCTTGTGCATACTGAACCCGGTACCTTAAGATTGCTAAACTCATCACCTGCCATGAGAGTGGCCATTGATAATATAGGTTGCATTCTTTTTTGTCAAAATGTCCAGAAGATATGTCACAACACAGTTTCCATGATCGCAGAGTGAAATTAGGGGACTTGGAGATTGTTATGACTGAGAAATTTGTTGTTGATGCAACCAACCTCCCTACAATAGGGGAGAAGTGGTTTAAATGGGATGAATTAGACATCTCAGCATATAAACAGTTTGTGAAGCTGAAGTTTCTTGACAAGTTTGCCTCTAATTTCCCTTGTGTTTATCTTCAGGAACAATATGTCGAACTTTTGAAAGTTATTTAAAGATACTTCACCTATGAGGGCAAGTCTAGCATGATATATCAATACCACCTGAGACTATTGTGGCATTTCACACAGAGTAAACCAACGAATATTCCTTACTTTTTGCTCAAGAGTTTAGAGAGAATGGAAACTAAAGTGAAAAATCAGAAGGATATTCATACTTCTAGTCTTTTTCATTTTTCTTTAACCAAGATTTTAGTTATGCATGCAGTTGAGAGGAAGAAAATATATTGGTCTGATTTCCTTGCTAGTGTTGATTTATTGCCACAAACTGGTTCTCCATCAGTAAAGATAGGTGAAGAAGATCCCAAGGAAACTCCAAGAAAGGAAAAGATACACTCAGTTATGGAAATGAAACTAGTAAAGAAGGAAGATGAGAAGCCCAAAAAATGGCGTATAGGAAAATTGAGCAAGAAGGCTAGGGTGCAAAGTATGAAGGATAAGAAAGTAGTCGAAGAAACAAAGGAGCAAGTGGCATTAGCTCAACCTGTTAGGATCAAAGTCAATATTGAAGACACAATGCAGGATAAATTTGTGATGAGACCCAAGACAGGGTCTAGAGTCAAATAGACCTAAGAAGAGGCAGCCCCTCAGGTAGAAGTGGAGATTTCTAAAGACCGGACAAGTAGATAAGAAAGATCATGACATAGTAGATGAATTTAATGGACCTGAAATAGTGCAGCCGGATTAGGAAGAAGACATAGCACAACCTAAAATAGATGTTATGCATTATGAAGAAGAGGACCCCAAAATGACCAAGATGAAAGAATCACTCTCTAAATATCAAATGAGAATGGCGTTCTTGAAGAAAAAGAACAGATATATGAAGGGAGTTTTCAAACCAATAGAGGACAAGCCAAAGTCACCTCCAACAATAGTTGTCAAGGGAATGGGGAAGCATGTTTCTTTTGCAGAGAAGGCCAAGAATGTTGTAGTAGAGCCTAGAGGATCATTAGTGAGGGTTTCCAAGTCCAAATTTGGATATGTGCAACAGATAAATAAGATAGCTCAAGCTCCTAGAAAACCCCCTTTCAGTCAGTGGAAAGAGTATCAAAGGTGTTTGGAGGAGATGGATAAAAGCAAGGACCAAGTGTACCAGTTCAGACAAAAGAATCTAGATTATAAAAATTCAATAAAACACATTCTTGAGAACTATTATCATGAAGTTAGAGAAGCATCTAAATCTCTCGATAGGATAAAACACTTCGTCAAATGGTCCTAGCTTGTAAGGAAGTAATGTAAAATTTATATGTCAGAAATTTGGTGTTAAATGCCTAGTTGAGGAGCATGAAGCAAAACTTGGATGAGGCACGAAGATTGATAAAGAAATATGAAGGAGTAGTTGTGATACCTTCTCTTGTGAGGTGTCTAAATTGGATACTAAGCTCATGAATAACCCTAAACCTATCATGACATCACCTGTTGAACAACACGTTTTTACTCCTCAAACTTCTAGCACTAAGGTTTCCAACAACAAGGTTTCACACAAAAGAAAAACGAAGTGATCAAGCCTCATTTCATGGTTCCAAGTTTTGTGTTAAATTTTTTGATGTTTTAATATTATGGGTTTGATGTTTTGAGAGACATATAGTATCATGATGGCATTTTAGGAGGACTGGAAGACACTCATTAGACAGTTGTAGAAATTCCATTGTACAGGCGTTGCACAACTGCTATGCAAGTCGTGCCCAGATCATCACACACAGGATGGAGGGAAGCCACCTGTCATATTTTCAAGAGGCTGACATGGAGTACATGTGACATCTAGCTCATGTCCTTAGCAGCTCACCATGTGCCATTTCCAATAGCTTAGAGATTTGGATTTTGTGCAGCTGCTGCACAACCTTTTGTACATTCAAAAAAGCAACTTTGGGATTTTTTCTATTTTTCTTCATGGTGATCATGTTCAAAGATATGTTAGTTTTTATTTGGAAAACAAATGGTTTTAAAGAAAGAAAACACTTTTATTTTTTATGCTTTTAAGGAAAAGTATGTGGAAAAATAACAGTTTTCCTCCTTTAGTTTTGAGATTAATCCTCTGTTGGATCAAGTATGCATTGAATCTAGACATGATGTTATCCTATGTACAAACTATATACTTGGCTAATGAATACAGAGAAGGTTGTTGATGGTTAGATTTTCTATTAATGTCAATTTTCTTAAATTTATGCTTGTGAGATCAATTAATCGTGTTGTGCTTATGTGTTGAGGGTTATCGATTCCACTGTACAAGGTTTCTTATGGTATGATGTCTAGGTTTTTTTCTATTTATTGTTCAGTTATTCAATTTTCTCTCTATGTTTTATGAATATTTTGATTTCAGTTGATCTAGAATTCAGTTTAGTTACTCTCTTTCAACTATCTTCACATTTCAATTGCAAATGAAATGTTATATACTCATGCATGTTATCTTTTTTGTTTAGTCTCTCTTTCTCCTATATAAACATCATCGTCTTATTGCAGAGGAAGAATTTGTTTTGTTTTAGTTTATCTCCTCTATAATACAACATGTCATTGTATCCCAAGTCATGCTTAATATCCCTTGAAATAGTTTTCGGTTTACTTTCATAATTAAAGGAGTAGAAGGATAAATTGGTCATGTGTTATTACCTATCCCACCATTCACACTTCAACCAAATATCTTCAGAATTCCTTTGTCATAATTTGTCTCTACTTAAATATGTTGTTTAGAGTCCTTATATTTTTCAGTGGGGGAGCCCCCTTCAGGCTAATAAAACTAGTCTATCAACTAAAAGAAGTCTATGGTTACCTTTTAGTTTCTCTTTTCAGCCTAGAGAAACCTACAAAGTGCTAACATATTGGTGTTGTTGACGGGGATTTGAATGTCTAATTGTATCTCAAAGTTTTGTGTTCAAAATTACATCATAGGCTAAAGTTTAAAATTTGTTTTGGCTGTTAGATATTTTCACTATGTACACCTTTGTTTGAGAAGATCTAGCTTCTAGGAGTTTCACCAAGAAGAATCCTGACCCAAATCCCCCTATAGTTGTTTATAATCTTGAAAAAATTCCTAGGAAGGAAAGAGTAATGGTGGAAAGTCAAGCTAGATATTATCCTCTCAGGAAATTTGTTTCCTCACCTGAAACTTCCTCTGAAATCCCATTGTTCAAAATGATATCTTGCTCAAATATCTTTGAAATTCTAGTAGATTCAGACAATTTAATTTCTTGTATATCATCCCCAAAGATTGAGTCTAGTCAAAATATCATCCAGTAGTTCAACAAACTCAAAGGCTTGGTTGACAAAGTTCAGAAAGTTGCCAAAAACATAGTTTATCTCAGAAAATATCTTTGTTCAACCTAGTTTGAATATTGGCTCTTTTGTGACTTCATATCAAAATCCTTTGTCTTCGGTTTCAACTTTCATTCATCCAAAAGTTTCATCATCTACTGTTTCTATGAAACCGCCTGTTAGTCACCCAACTACTCAAGTAATAGCTATGGCAGTGAGATATGCTCCCCTGGTTTTTCCTGCTCATATTCATGATTTACCACTCAATTACGGGCATAGGCTTACACAGTATGATGGCGTAGGATAAATTACTACTAAGCAGCATGTTGATAAGGTCAGTGATTTTGTAGATTTGGAGGAAGTAGACCATGATGATGTAAAAATTATATTATTTTCTCAGAGTTTCTCTAGTGACATTAAGAAATGGTTTTGGAGTTCTCGTCCTGGAGCATTTGCAAATTATCACGAGTTAGAAGATGCATTTCTTGTAAGGTGTGGTAAGAATAAGAACCCCTTGCAAATAGTGGTTGAGTACAATAATATGAAAAGACATTCTAGAGAAACTGTTCAATATTTCTCTGTAAGGTTCAACAAATTGTACAATTCAATTTCTACAGAGATCAAGCCTCCTTCTGGGTTGGCCTTACTTCATTATCATGATTCTTTTGACCCTGAACTGACCTACCGACTCAAGGAAAGAAATCTGGCAACATTGGAGGACATGCAAAATAATGCGGTGAGTGTGGGAGCTAATTTATTAGCCAAGAATTCTAAAATAAAATCCGAGAAAAGAGTTAGCATAAAGGAGGATCCTGTCACTTCCATTGATGCTAAAATTGAAACATTGGTCAAGAATATGGAGAAGATGATGGAGAAAATCTCTCTGGCTAACCAGACAGCAGTTCGAGACACCCAAATAGGTCCACAAATCAGAAATCCAGGTTTTTGAAGGCAGCCACAGTTGCCTAACAAACCTAGGGAGAAAAAGGGTCCAAAGCAGTCACAACAACAAATAAGACCACCCTTTCAACAAAATTTTTCTCAAGACCAAGATGAGGAGGATGAACAATCCCCTGAAGATCATTTTTTTTTTGGTGATGGGCAATAGGATGTTTACTTGACCAAAGAGGATCAAGAACAAAAACAACTTGAAATTTTTGAAGTAGATGAGGAAGAGATTTTGTTATCTCAATCTCAAAATGATGCATTGATGATTGAATCGGGGAAATACAGAAATGGTTTTCATAATGTCATAATGCAAGTGTAGTGACAGTATAATTTAAGGATAGAACCATGGGAGGTAATGCAGCAAAGAAGGATACACCAATTAGCAATACAGAAAGGAAAGAAGTGTTTGATAATGGTGTGAAAAATAACCTCCCCAGTACAAGTGCTTGGAAGAGACATGTTCCTAGCACAGGTGCCCTAATGAAGGATCCTCCTGTCACTATCTTGCAGCGGAAGGAAAACATACCCGAAGACACAGAGGCCACAGAAAGAAAGGATGTTGCTCACAAGGAGACTGAGAAGGTATCAAGTCTCTTTAATCTTGAAGTTAGAATTTCTAAGTTGAAGATTTATGCTCCTCATGGTGAAATAATAAGGAATGACCAATATAGATCCCAGATCCTAAGAGCACTCAAAGTAGATAAAACCTGTGATATAGTTAATATAGTGGATGATCATCCAACTATCATCTTTGGGCCAAAATTGAAGATAAAACACATGATGGTGATTTTCCTCCCTTTTATGCCAGTTTAAATGTGCAAGAACAAATTCTGCATAATGTTCTGCTAGATTCTGGTGCATCACATAATGTAATGCCAAATGCTATTATGGAAAGGTTGGGTCTAGACATGACAAGACCATATAAGGACTGCTATTCATCTGATTCCAACAAGGTGAAATGCTTGGGGTTAATAAAATATTTAGTTGTGTCCTTAACCCAAATCCCTTCAAAATTCATGGTGATGGATATTGTGGTGGCAAACATACCTCCCATGTATGGTATGTTATTGTCTAGATCTTTGATAGCAAATTTGAATAGAGCATTACAAGCAGACATGTCGTATATCACAATTCCAGTTTTTGGAGGTCAGATGAGAAGGATATGTAGGGAACCTCTCATGCAATACATGATCAACAGTAAGGAGAAGAAGATTCATTTGTTTTATTTAATTTAGGTTGTCGTAATGATGAAGGGTTTGTTTTAGATATAGAAGAAGAAAGGGACAACAGCCAGGAAAAAGAAATTCTACATGAGGATTCAAAGCAGGACAATGAAAGAAAATTAAATTTTTAGATGCCAAAGAAGAGGTAGATAGAAAATAGAGTTGGATGTTTTAAATGATGATAAAGAGACATCTACAAAACAAATTCCTAAAACAGATAGCCATAAAAAGGGAGGATAGGACAACAAATAAGATGGGAAACAAAACACCCAGTCTGCCCTCAAAAATTCTACAGATTTCAAAGTTGAAATGAATGGTAAAGGACGAAGAAAGCATCAAGTTTGGACCATGCATTTTGATGGATAATCAAGAATAGAAGGAGCTAGAGCAGGAGTGTGGATTATCAACCCAGAAGTTTGTAAGTCAAAGTTATTCTCATGTAAACTAGTGTTTGACTGTACTAACAATGTGGTGGAATATGAAGTTCATATTTGGGAATATGAAGGGAAACAACGACGGATTTGGTGGTTAGGAAAATCAAAGGTGAATATCAAACCAAACATCCCTGCATGCGAGCTTATCAGAATTTTGTACTTGATTATTTGTAGAATTTTGTTGAATATAGTTTTTCAGTGGTTCCGAGGAAAGACAATGTTGTTGCATGTGCATTGGCTACTTTAGCCTCTAATTTTGGCATGCCTAATAATGTTAAAGGAAAATACAGGGTAGAGGTGAGACATAGACCCATTGGCCCAGATAACATGAGTCACTGGAAAGTTTTTGAAAATGATAAGCAGGTGGAAAAATTCTTGTTGATGAAAGAAGAGTTTGCCAGAATGAGATGGGAAAGGAACAATGAATGGGAAGATGTAGATAAGGAGAGTTTCATAAATCAAATGAAGGAGGAATTGGATAAGCAAGGCTCTGAGTTGAAAATATTGTAGCTAAAGGACAATATTCTTCCGAGAGAACTAGTACCTTTGGAGGAATTGTTTGACCAGAATGATGTGGCCAAGAGACCAAAATTGGCATGGGTTGGAGAAGGAATTGAAGAATGAAATAAAAGTACATCAAAACACCCGAAGATGATAAAGTTGTCCAAATATTTGAGCCCTGACATGAAGAGAAGATATTTATAATTGTTCATTGAATTCTCTAATGTTTTTTCTAGGGGGTACAAAGACTTGATGGTGTATGAAAAAGAGATTATTCAACATATAATACCAATAAAAAAAGATCAGAAGCCATTCAAGCAGAAGCTGCGAAGGACCAATCCGTCGTTGTTTCCCTTAATTGAAAAACAAGGAAACTATTTGATGCTAGTACTATAATACCTCTTCATTTTTCTGATTGGTTGTCTAATTTGGTACCAGTAAAAAAACGGGTGAATTTAGATTGTGTGTAGATTTCAGGAACTTAAACAGGGTGTCCCTTAAGGACAACTATCTGCTTCCAAAAATGGACTATGTTCTCCAAAAAGTAGTTGGTGCAAGAAGAATGTCATTACTAGATGGCTTCTCTGGGTATAACCAGATTTTGGATCACCCAGAAGACTAGGATAAGACCGCCTTCACAATGCCCTGGGGTACTTTCAAATATGCTAAGATGCCATTCGGTTTTATGAATGCAGGGGCAACATTTTAGCGAGTGACGAACATAGATTTTGCAAAAGAAAAGGATACGTTTCTTGTCATATACCTTGATGAAATTATTGTTTACTCACAGTTTGATGAGGAGAATTTACAACACTTAAGAGTAGTTTTGGAGAAGTGTAGGAAACATGGAATCTCATTAAACCCAAATAGATCATTGTTTGGACTGGAAGAAGGAAAATTGTTGGGTCATATCATTTCGAAAGATGGCATCAAAATAGACCCTAATAGGATTCAAAAATTTTAGAAAATGGAAATTCCCATAAGTAAAAAGGACATTCAGTCCTTTTTTAGCAGAATTAATTTTTTGAGAAGGTTCATTCCTAATCTGGCTGAGATTTCTAGAAAAATTACAAACATGCTGAGGCGGGACAACGAGGTAAAATGGAGTGAATATAGTAGGAAATATTTCAATGAAGTTCAAGCAACCTTTTCTTGTGCTCCCACATTGGCGAGTCCATATTATATACGTGAATTTATAGTATTTTCTTTTGCATCTGAGCACATTATTGTTGTTGTCCTTTTGCAGAAAAATCGACAGGGAGTTGAACAGCCAATTGCATTTTTCAGCAAGGTGCTCAGGGATGTTGCACTCAAATATGACATAATGTAAAAATAAGAATGTGCTCTTGTTAAGGCCTTGAAAGACTTTCCGGTGTACATTTTGCATTCTCATGTCATGGCTTATGTGCCTAGTGCCGCACTAAAAAACATATTGACTCAAGGTGACCCAAATGGAAGGAGAGGTAAGTGGATCACAACAGTTCTTGAATATGACATAGAAATGAAACCAACAAAGTTGATTAAAGGTCAGGGTTTGGCTCGGATGATGGCATAACCAAATTTACGATCCCTTGAAATTAATTTCCTCCTTGTCCTAATAGAAGAAGAGCTCTCAAATGTTGTTCAGTAATTTCTGGAGAAATTTGTCGCTTCACTGTGGTATGAAAATATTATATATGTATTACAACATTTACAAGCACCTCCTAACTAGCCTAGAACTAAAGCCTGATTTCTAAAATTGAAGGCAGTAAAATTCTTTATTATCTATAAGTTTTTATACTGGAAGAATCCTGGCAGGATCTTGCTTAATTGCTTACTAGAACATAAGGCTCAAGCAACAATAAAAGATTTGCACAAGGGGGATTGCGGTGGTCATTTATATTGGAAAACCACAACGAACAAGATCTTAAAGCCTGAACTTTATTGGCCTATTTTATTTGCTAATGTGTATAAGGAGGTAGCTAGTTGTAAGGAATGTCACATGTTTGAGGGTAGAAAGAAATTGCTTCCCCTGCCTCTAAAGCCTATAACAATTGTGTCACCATTTCAACAATGGGGACTTGATTGCATTGGAGAAATTCATCCTTATTCGTCTGGACAACATAAATGGATTTTAACAAGAACAAATTATTTTACAAAATTGATTGGAGTTACTACTAGGCAAGCCACATATGCAACTATCATTCAATTTCTGAAAATTAACATTTTGTCCCGCCTGGTTGTCCACAAAAAATTATCACAAATAATGTCGTTGCATTTAATTCAAAGAAGATGATTGAATTATGCTACAAATATAACATCATTTTGGGTCATTCCACAACCTATTACCCTCAGGGAAATGGCTTAGTGGAGTCATCCAACAAGTGTTTGGTCAACATTATTAAAAATTTGTTGCAAGAAAATAAAATGAACTAGCAGAAAAAGCTAATACATGCACTATGGGTAGATTGTGTGAGTACTAAAAGATCCATAGGTATGTCTCCATTTGATTTGGTGTATGGAAAGAAGGCACTTTTTCCTTCATCTCTTAGAGTACTAGTCATGAGATTGTTGCAAGAAGCAGAAGTGGAACCAAACGATATGCAGTGGACAATTGGTCAAATGATTCAGCTCCAATATTCAAGAGAAGAGGTGTTCAAGGACACACAACTGTTACAAGACCGGATAAAGAATATCTATGACAAAAGAACAAAGGAAACATATTTTCATATTGGATTTTTTGTGTGAACTGGGATGCTCAGAATGAATATAAGGGTAAGCATGGAAAGTTCACGAACTTGTGGAAGGGGCCTTTCAAAGTTGCTACATTTAGGGGACAAAATGCTTATTTACTTGAAGATTTTTCAAATGAACCAATCGAAGTAGGGCCTATGAATGACAGGTTGCTCAAACATTTCCTCACTTAAGTTGAAGGTTGAAAGATCATTTCATTGAGAATACCATTCTACTTTGGAATATTGCAAGTGTGGGTAGTTAGAGTTAATATTTAAATCCTGAAGTGAAGGCCATAAGATCTTAACTAGTTGCTACAATAAATAAATCAGTTTTCTCAATCAGATTCTGTTAGTCAATTGTTTTTATTATTTTCTATCATTCGAGTCAATAAATTTTTCTTATTTAGAGTTTGTATATCAGTTTTTGTATATTATGACCATATTGCCTAATGGGAAGGCATCTGGTCTGTAGTGTCATTCTTGGCACCTCACAGGGAGGTTGTCATCCCCAATGGGGCCTATGTTAGAGTAGTTTAATTTGTTAGTTGAAGGTATTTTGGAATAATTTTTGTTGTCTTAAAGTAGGTCAAATTCATACCGTTTTCACTGTCATAATTTTACCTGTCACCACATGAAGAGTCATCATGAGTTGGGTAATTATTCTTGTCATTAAAGTCAGTCATGGGAAGGAGGTGTCTATGGATGGAAGCTATCGTAATAAATTTCTAAGTTTGGGTATTAGGTATTGATAGGATAGGTACATGGTCAAGGTGTTTATAGTTGAAGGAAAGATCTCAAAAATTCATGGTCATATATGTTCTAATCTATTATGTTGTTAGACATCATATTTCTCCTTTGCTTATCCCCATATTTCCCTCATTACATTAATTTTCCCATATTCCCAAACAGTTGCACTATCCCTATTCCCTATTTTACACCTAGACCCTCACCCCCATTTTATCCTAACTACAAGTCCCTAGGCCTAAATACTCCTTACCTAAGAACCATCATATATCATGATTGACCTATGTCCTTTACCACTTCATATGAATTATGATCATAATCCCATCATTTCAAAATTTTTCGCCACCATCCCAAACTCAAATCAACGATTGCGTTCCATGTGATTTTCAAGCACAACACGGGTTAAATGTAAAATTCGATTACATCATAAAATTATTTTGAATCATTGCATAAATCTTCCAATTTTCTTCATGATTGATCGCAGATGAATGGGCTTGTTCTTTATGCAAGGAATGGGTAAACTGGTTGTATTTTGAAGTTGAGGTCGCACAAGAAATCACACACGGTGTTGCTTTTTCTATGCAGAGAGAGTCAAAGCAGCAAATTGTTTCACATGCCAACTAATGCACAGTTTCACCTTCAAGGATTGGAGAGGTAGGAAGTTGATGACCTATCCTAAGTTATCATTGTTTCATATCCTAATTAGTGTTTTCAAACCTTTACTTTTTCCTTCTAAGAAATACGATGCTCACTCTCTGTTTTTCCCAGCAGTAAGCATTCGCTTCTAAATTTTCTGTCGCATACCACAAACATGAAATTGTGTCAATAGTAATTTGTTTAAGGGTTAAAGTCAGTTGTTTTTATGATTCTAAAAGTTTCCTGCTTACATTCGACCCCAAAAAACCTCTTTGTCACTATCTCATTGTCATAGCTATTGAACCAGAGTTGTGTTGTCACCCTTGTTTAATCGAGTCTCCACATGTGGCCCTTTTTCAAAGTCAATTTTAATTTTCCAACTATTAAAATTAGATGGCCCTTATTACCAATAAAAAGGGTGGAGACCTTGTGTGTACTGAACCTAGTACCATAAGCTTGCTAAACTCATCACCTTCCATTAGAGTGGCCTTTGAAAATGCAGGTTGCATTCCTTTTTGTCAAATAGTCCATAAGATAGTTCACAACACAAGGCTTTCCAGTTTGTTTGCTCTCAATTTCCAGGATGGCAGAGCGAAATTAGGGGACCTGGAGATTGCTATGACTGAGAAATTTATTGTCGATGCAACCAAACTCCATACAATAGGGGAGAAGTGGTTTAAAGTGGATGAATTAGACATCTTATCATATAAACAATTTGTGAGGCTACAGTTTCTGGACAAGTTTACCTCTACTTTCCCTGGTGTTTTTCTTCAGGAACAATATGTCGACCTCTTGAAATTTATTCAAAGATACTTCAGCCGTGAGGGAAGGTTTAGAAGGATATATCAATACCATCTAAGACTATTGTGGCATTTCAAAAAGAAGAAACCAATGAATCTTCCTGAATTTTTTCTCAAGAGTTTAGAGAGAATGGCAAATAAAGTGAAAATTCAAAAGGATAGTCATGCTTCCAGTCTTTTTCATTTTCCCTTAATCAAGATTTTAGTTAAGCATGCAATTGAGAGGAAGAAAATATATTGGTCTGATTTCTTTGCTAGTGTTGATTTGTTGCCACAAATTGGTTCTCCATCAGTAAATATAGGTGAAGAAGAGCCCAAGAAGGAAACTCCAAGAAAGGAAAAGATACACTCAACTATGGAGATGAAACCATAAAGAAGGAAGATGAGAAGCCAAAAAAACGGCTTATAGGCAGACTGAGCAAGAAGGCTAAGGTGAAAAGTATGAAGGATAAGAAAGCAGTGGAAGAAACAAAGGAGAAAGTGGCATCAGCGCAACCTATTGGGATCAAAGTCAAGATTGAAGACACAGTTCAAGATGAATTTGTGATGAGACACAGGACAAGGTCTAGAGTCAAACAAACCCAAGAAGAGGTAGCTCATCAGGCAGTAGTGGAGATTTCTGAAGACAGACAAGTAGATAATCAAGATCATGACATAGTATATGGAGTTAAGCGACCTGAAATAGTGCAGCCAGACCAGTAAGAGGACATAGCACAACCTGAAACAAATGTTATGCATTATGAAGAAGAAGACCCAGAAATGACCAAGATGAAAGAAGCACTCTCTAAATATCAAATGAGAATAGTGTTCTTGAATAAAAAGAATAGAGATCTGAAGGGAGCAGTTAAACCAGCAGAGAGCAAGTCAAAGTCACCTACAACAACAGTTCTTAAGGGAAAGGGGAAGCATGTTACTTTTGCAGAGAAGGCCAAGAATGTTGCAGTAGAGCCTAGAGGGTCATCAGTCAAGGTTTCCAAGTCCAAATTTGGATATGTGAAGCAAATGAACAAGATAGTTCAGGCTCCTAGAAAACCACCATTCAGTTAGTGGAAATGTTATCAAATGTGTTTGGAGGAGCTAGAGGAACGTAAGGACTAGGTGAATGAGTTTAGACAGCAGAATCTGGATTATAAAAATTCAATAGAGCATATTCTTGAGAATGACGATCATGAAGTTAGAGAAGAATCTAAAGCCCTCGACAGGAGCAAACACTTTTTAAAATGGTCCTAGCCAGTAAGGAGTCAATGTAAAAGTTTATATGTTAGAAATTTGGTGTTAAACGTCCAATTGAGGAGCATGAAGCAAAGCTTGGATGAGGCACAAAGATTGATAAAGAAATATGAAGGAGCAAATGTGATACCTCCTCTTATGAGGGTGCCTAAATTGTATTCTAAGCTCATGAATAAACTCACACATATCATGACATCAACTGTTGAATAGCATGGCTTTACTCCTCAAACATCCAGCACCAAGGCTTCCAGCAACAAGGTTTTAGGCAAGAGAAAAATGAGGTGATCAATCTTCATTTCATGGTTCCGAGTTTTGTGTTCAATTTTTTGATGTTTTAATATTATGGATTTGATGTTTTGAGTAGCATATAGTATCATGATGGCATTTTAGGAGGACTAGAAGGAACTCAGTAGACAACTGTAGAAATTTTGTTATGCAACTGCTACACAGGCCATGCCCAAATCATCACACACAAGCTGGAAGGAAGCCACCTGTCAAATTTTCAAGAGGCTGACATGGAGAATGTGTGACATCTAGCTCATCTCCTTAGTAGCCCGCCATGTGTCATTTCCAATAGCTCAAAGTTTTGGATGCTAGGCAGCCTTTTGTACACATAGAAAAGAAGCTTTGGGATTTTTGCTATTTTGCTTCATGATGATCATCTTCGAAGATATGTTAGTTTTTATTTGGAAAAAGTTTTTTTTTAAAGATAGAAAACACTTTTATGTTTTATGCTTTTAAGGAAAGGTATGTGGAAAAACAACAGTTTTCATCCTTATGTTTTGAGATCGATCCTCTGTTGGATCAAGTATGCATTGAATCTAGACATGATGTTATGATTTGTACAAACTATATATTTGGCTAATGAATACAGAGAAGGTTGTTGATGGTTCAGTGTTGCATTGGTGTCAATTTTTTGAAATTTATGCTTGTGTGATCAATTGATGGTGTGGTGTTGATGTATTGAGGGTTATCAGTTCCACTGTACAAGGACTCTTATCGTATGATGTCTCGGATTTTTTCTATTTATTATTCAGTTATTTTGTTTTCTCTTAGTGTTTTATGATTATTTTTATCTCGGTTGATCTAGAATTCAGTTTAGTTTCTCGCTTTCAAATGTTTTCATGTTTTAGTTGCAAATGAAATGCTATATACTCATGCATGTTATTTTTTCTGATTAGTATCTATTTATCCTATATAAATAGCATTGTCTTATTGCATAGGAAGAATTTGTTTTGTTTTAGTTTATCTCCTCTATACTACAACCTGTCATTGTATCCCAAGTCATGCTTAAAATCCCTTGTAATAGTTGTCGGTTTACTTGCATAAGTAAAGGAGTAGAAGGATAAATTTATCATGTGTTATTACCTAGCCGACCATTCAAACTTCAACCAAATATCTTCAAAATTCCTTTGTCAAAGCTGGTCTCTACTGAAATTTGTGGTTTAAAGTCTTTATATTTTGGAGTGAGGGAGCCCCCTTCAGTTGAAGAAGACTAGTTTATCAACCAAAATAGGTTTGCGGTTACCTATGAGTTTCTCCTTTCATCCTGGATAAAAGTACGGAGTGCTAACAAAGGCATCTCCACCATAGTTTCACTCCAAGTTCTTTTTTCAATAGCTTTGGATCACATTATCCCAATCCCCCTTCCATATTAGTGATACATATATTCTTCTATGAAACTAGATCCCTTTTCTTGGTGTTATGACCCCCTTTCCATAAGAAGTTCTTAAAATAGAGTGAAAAGTTGATTTAGGAGCTGCAAGCACCCAAACTTGATACATAGGTATGGTTCATAAGACTGATTTCAATAGTACAAGTCATTCATCCATATTTAGAGATCTAAAGACCCATCCCTCTGCTTTTCTTGAAAGCTTCTGAATAGTCTCTTACTAGCAAGACATTCTTAGAGAAGACACAACCATGGGTACCCATAAATATTTCACCAGGATACAACCATCCATAAAGCCGATAGTCCTAGCCAAGTAGGATTGAACAACAAAATGTGTGTTAAAGAAGAACACATTGAATTTTTCATTATCAATCTGGGTACTAGATGACTCCAAGTTCTTCCAGGATATAATTTATCTTTCTAACTTCACTCAGAGAGACTTTATAGAACAACATAATGTCATAAAAAAATTGTTTATGTGTAATACATAGGTCATCCCCGCATTGTCGGATCCCTTTAAGGTTTCCGCACATGGAAGAAAATTTTAAGTATTGACTAAGATCTTTATCTTCCAAAATGAAAAGAAAAGGAGATATGGGGTCTACCTGGCGAGTAGGATTGAATGTGATAATGGGTGAGCCATTAAGAAAGATGGAGTAAAATGGATTCAAGGTCAATGCATGGATCCCAGAGATCCATTGGGGGGGGGAACCAAAAGAATTGAGGATACTAATGAGATATTCTAGTTTAGTTTGTCATAGGATTTTGATAAGTGAATTTTAATTAGCATTCCTAGAGATTCTTGAATGACTTCATGAGTAGTGGAAATGTCATCAAGGATTTGACTGGCCTTTTACAAACCTTATTTTCTCATGGGAGATTAAATTATGGAGCAATGATTTAAGGCGCCTGAAAATAATAGAAGAAGTTATGATCTTGTAAATCGCATTACAAAGGGATATTGGGTAAACTCCACTAGGATATTTAGATTTACCATATTTTGGGATTGACGTAACAAACATAGAATTTGAACCAAACCATACCTTTTGGGTTCACCAATATTCTTCAACTAAAGCATGAACCTCAAGTCCAATAAATTTTTAGCATTCCTGAAAAAATTCTATTGTAAATCCATCTGATCTAGGAGCTTTATTTCTTAGCATTACCATGACTACCTCTTCTACCTTAGAGTAGGAAATTTCCTACATAAAGGCTTCATTATGGTCTTGATTGATGAGATGTAGGATGTCATTGTAATTTTTCTAACGACTTCATTTTTGTCTTGAACTAGCTCAGTGATGATATCTTTATAATAAGCCACAAGTTCTCGCTCCATATCCTCATGTTGCAACAAGAGTTGGCTAGCTTGGGATTACTAGAAAATATTTTGTTTTGTTTATGATGTTTAAACATGGCTTTGTGAAATAATTTTATGTTTCTCTCTCCTTCTCTTAACCAATGAACTCTATAATTATAGCACCATAAAGTTTCCTCCTACTTCTCGTGTTCTTCAAGTATCATAATTAGTTGACCCTCCTCTTGAATAAGATCATCCGATCTACCCCTAGCGATGATTTGCTGTTTAATATGATATACATTTTCATCTATCTCCTATTTTTTTCCATTATGTTGTCAAACTCCTTTTGGTTCCAGTCTTTAATCTTTTTCTTGGGTTCTTTCAGCTTAAGTTGGAAATCATGCATCTTATTCCTTCCATGAATCTTAGTCTCCCCCCACTATTTTTTTTATTTTCTTCTAAAAATATGGATCCTGCAACCAGAATATTTCAAAGCAAAAAGGGTGGTCCCTCGGGGTGAACTTCATATCTAATTCTAGCCTTACTAGCAATTGATTTGATCCTAAACATGGGATAATCGATGCTTCTATAAAAATGTATTTTCCCAACAAAGCCTCTATCCCTAAGAATCAATCTAGATGGCTTGCAATTTGATTTCTTCCCCTTCTATAATTATTCCATGTATTCACCCCTTTTTTCCTTAGTATGTCCACCAACATGTGGTCTCTAGTCAAGCCCTTAAATATCTTAGCTTCCGGTTAGATCCAGTGATGTTATCAAGTTGAAGTCTCCTCTTGCAATCCATATTTCATGCTGATGGATATGCCTTATTGCATGGAGGTTGTCTAGAAAGGCCTCCTTTTCTGTTGGTATGTGCAGCCCATAAACAATTGTTAAGGCCACCACTTTTCATGTCCCTATGTATCTAAATCTTCCCGATTTTTTTTAAGACAAGCTATAAAATCTCCAAAGGGTATGTCTACATGGTTCCAAATTATTTCCAAGCCCCTTGCACTTTCTTTCACATCTATAACCATAGTATCATACATATTCCCACAACGACTAACTATCTCTCTTACCCTTTCCCCATAGATCCTGGTTTCCTATAATATTAAGATCTTAGGTTTATTCTTATTCAATCTATCTTTTAGGTACCATTATTTGCCTCTACTATTATGCCCCTTATGTTCCAAGCTATGATCTTCAACTAAGGAATTTTTTTAAGTGGAGAAAGCCTCTGTAAGTGGAATTACCTTACCCGTGTTCACTAGATGTTCCCTTACTATATGGATTGACGCTTAAATGGGTCTCCCACCATGTTTTCAACCATTATTGAACAAGGTAGACAATGACTAAAATTGCTCACCATGTTTTACCATAGTTAAGCCTTCTTGAGCATGTTTGAACATGGTTGACTATTATTAAATATTGTGAAGTTATGGTTGTCAACCATGATTATAATTGTTTGATTATAGTTGACTATGATTGATCATGGTTGAGTGTGGTTGGTCATGGTTTACCAAGTTAACCTTGCTTAAAAATGGTTGATCATGTAAACCATGGTTTTCCTTAATGCAAATTGAAATCTATTAAGGTTTAATTTAAACTTGTAATGAAGGTTTTTTTGTGGAAAAATCATGTTTAAAGTTGAGTAATATTTGAATCATCGTTTTCTTTAACTCTTAAACAAATATTGAGAAACTTTATAATGCAAAGGTATGTGCTTACATTGACTAAAATCCCTTAACATATAGGTAGTCAAGGAAAACCCAATAATATATATACATATATATATAGAAATTGAAATGTAAAGATATTTTTAAGTAGACATTACAATTATACAATAAGTTCTTCACATACATGATTCAAATGGCACTATAGAATTAATGATTTTTACTGTGGATTGAAAATAATATAATAATTCAAAAATTTGAATGATAATTAAGAATTTAAATAGTTTTAATATATATTAAATTTTAAATAATGATTAGAATATTTATCCATTTTGTAATTGAAGATTACTTCTTATTTTCATTTTGTTGAATTGCCCATTGAAGTTACTGAATAACTTTAATTGTTATATTGGTGAATTTACTTGAAAGGATAATTTAATGGAATATATTTGTGTATCCAAGTGAAACTAGTTGGCAAATCACCTTTAGAAGACAATGTATCCTTGAGAGTTTCCTACAATATCCAAATATGAAATAACGTCTAAAAGTGTATGTTTATCTTGATAGACAAGTCTATTTTGGAATAGGGTTTCCATAATTTTAATTTAATCATCAATAATTAATAGATGGATGGTAGGGATTTAACCTCTATGGAATATCCATAGAATACCTTTAGTAGTAGTCATGATAGAGGGTTAGATTTATCTCAAAGGTAATTACGCCCTTTTTACTTTTCAATTTAATTAAAAGAAATGTTGTAAAATTGAATTAAAATAAAAAAATATTTTGATTTTGAAATGAGCATTGATTTTTTGGGCATGTCATATTGATAAGCAATGGTATTGTAACAAATCCAATTTATACGTTAAGAATCTCCATGGTAGAGGGGCTGAATTTCCATGGTTAAGAATCTTGTTACATGTTTTTTTAAATGTATATATGGTTAAATCATATATTAATTATTTTTATAATTACTAATAGTAATAATTTAAAATGAAGTTATAATTTAGTTAATTGTTATGATTTTTTTTATTCTTTGCAATGTGAGATATATCATGGCGTAAGTGTTTTGATGCATATTAGCATTTACCAACAATTAATTTTGTATTGTTGTGCTAGTTGTCTATTATGTTGATCACTATCACAATGCATAGAAAGGAACAATCAAACTTCAACTAACATTCCTTGGAGGTGGTGGCCCTTAGTATTGTAGAAAAAATATTGCAACTCCCAATGGTCTCAACTTTAATTGTCAACTTGAGGTTCATTCAAACTTAAGAGGGGTTAAAATTATATATCCAACATACACTTATATTTTTCCTTTGTTGACTTCTATGAAAACACTAAGATGAGATCTAGTTACGGTGGGACCACACTAATTGTCCTATGCTATAGGAAAAAATCATAATTGCATGAAATGAAAGGAAATAAGAAATTTTTTGCTATTTGCATGAAAAGAAATAAAACCATGTTAACTATGAGTAAATAAAACCATGTTTATTCTATTTTATGTAGAAAGAAAAATCATAACCAAAATAAAGAACGTAAACATCAAACGCTACTTTTGCAAGAAAAAAACATTTGGTACAACAAACTAGGTCAAAGGATCTATGTGGTCTCTTCGCTTCTAAATTTTACGGTCAAGGTTCCAGGGAAATTGTAACACATCAAAGAGGATTAACCATGAGTTGGATGCAATTTTAGATGAGTTTCAAATGCAAAATGAAAACTTCTACTTGAGTCCCTATTTTATGATAAGATACAATTTAGTGAGTAGGAAAATGTGCTAAGGATGTTGTTTGAAGGAAAAATGAGATAAGGGGAGGCTAAGAAATGATAAAGCATGCATTTCCATGTCCTCATGTCAATGATAGAAGGATTTTTTCAACAATTGAATGATATTAGAGTCTCTTGTAGTGCTACAAAATATGGGATTATATGGTTACAACACACAAAAATGATAAACAACAATTAAAGATTAGCAACCAAAGTGAGCTTAATGCATAAAAAGAGACACTAAATAAGCAAGATAACCACTATTTAATATACCATATAATACTCAACTACTTTGCAAGAAGAAATTGTTCAAAATTAAACTAATTAACCTTGCATAAAAACAATACTCAAAAATAAAATTTGCATAAACAAAGAAGTGCATAAAATATAATACAAAAGGGGTCTTAAGCACCTGGGGTAGGCCCTAACTCAGGGAAGCTCAGATCCCTAAGGAAAAATTTTATATGGACCAAAGATGTATTTCATTAATTAGAAAATTTCTTACATGTCAAAAGTTCCAAAACTCAAAAAATCCTAAGCTCTTAAGCTCATATTGCTTCCTCTAACTCGTATACTGCTAGCTTCTTCTGACTATCTAATGGGCTACTCGACCTCTCTATTTATACAAGATGAGTGAAGGGCATCCTCCTTGAAAATAGGATTACTTTCCCTCCAAAACTCCTAAAAAGTGTGATCATGCTCCTTGGGTGACCTCGCAACTATAGGAAGGAGTAATAAGTGCTTTAAGCCAATCAAGTTTCATATTCTCAATATCTTGCATCATAATCACATTAGGCATATAAAGCATGATAAATCTATATAACCTTATTAATAAATTATTTAAGCTAAGAAAACATTATTAAGTGAAAAATGAAAGGTCTAACACAATGTTTATGTGACTAGGAAAGGTTATATGGGCCTTATGTTTTACCTAATTATCAGGCCCATTGTACCCCCTACTAAAATTATTACTCATCCTCTAGCAACCCATTCTTCCTCATTTCTCTACTTTTCCTCATTCATCCCCCTGGTGACCTTTTTAAAATCCCATGTTGTGTTGTTGGTGGTTATCCCTGCTAGATAAAACATTGCATTTATCTCAATGTCCTACTATTCTCTTTCCTCTTCTTCTTGATTTTGATGTTCCTGAGGTCCTAGCAACAAATGAGGATTTAATTTGAGTCTAATCCATTTGGTCTTAAGTTTTTGAATGATCATTTTATATAAAGGGTTTTTTTCTAGTGCAACCTACAATCTATTATGGGAATGATATTCCCTGATTTTCATGTTATACAGTAGTTTCTACCATCTCCTCTAGCAGACATGTGAACTTTATTCCCTTAGTATTCTAAAGGTATTATAAAAGTGGAGGATGGCTTCTACCTACATTTGTTTGTAAACCTTCACCACTTTAGTATCCTCTACTAAGATTGCATGGGTAGAAGTGAGGATGGATGGATTAGGATGCTTTGGCTTGATCCAAAGTGGTTCATTCAACTTTGTGTCCAAGAATATTTTTACTTCTTCTACCCTAACCTCTTCATGCCTTATCCATGATGTCAGGGCCATCAATTGTGTATCTCCCAAATATGGATTTGGGTCCCATAAGGTCATATTATGAAGCACAAGGTTGTGAATGTAAAACTTAGAAACCTTGCCCTTGTCTTCTATGCCACACTGAAGGAACAAGTCAATGAATTCTTTAAAATATTGTATAGGAATATTTTGGCACCTAATCATTGGGATTGGGTGAACACTTGTAAATAATGGAAATTAAAGAGTCGTCGGGAGGTGAATCCCAAGAGTTGCTCCCTCATGTATATAACCATGAGAAATCTTAATGAATAGACACAATTTATTTGAGTTACCTCCTGTCCTGAAATGGTATCAAAGCCTTCGCTTGTTGAAGAAAAATGGTGTTAATGGTTTGCCTACAATTCCTAAGAAATTTAAGCAATGTGATGCATGTATTCTAGGAAAGCATAGCAAACAGTGTTTTCATGATTCACATTCCAGAGCACATAGAAAACTTGAACTCATTCATTCATATTTATGTAGTCCAATGCATGTTCCTTCTACAAATGGAAATAAATATATGATGACATTTATTAATGACTACACCAGAATGTGTTCGTTTATTTATTGAAGAAAAAATCTGATGCTTTTCAAACATTCAAGAAGTTTCATACATGGATTGAAAATGATTCACAATCTCATATTAGCTCTATTCGCACTGATAATGGAAAAGAATACACATCAAATGAATTTGAAAACTATCTTCACCAGCATGGGATCAAACATCCAAATAATGTGCCTTATAATCCCCAATAGAATGGAGTAGTTGAAATAATTAATAAGACAATCTTAAATATGGTACGCTCCATGATGTTGTTCAAGAATGTAAAATTGATGTTTTGGGCTGATGCAGTTCTATGTGTTGTATATGTAAAGAATAGATGTCCATCTAATACTACTAGAAACAAGACTCCTTGTGAAATATGGCATGGCCACATTCCTTTGGTAAAGCATCTCAAGGTCTTTGGTTCCACATGTTATTCCTTGATACCAAAGGTACATAAAAACAAACTTGGTGCAAGGAGTTGTAAGTGTATCTTCTTGGGGTATTCAAATACCTCCAAAGCATACAGTCTCTATGATAAAGTTAATAAAATGTTTTTTGTATCTAGAGCTGTAATATTTCTTGAATCTTCCAAAACTGACAATGTTGTTGAGCGGAAAATTGATTACTTGGATAGATTTGGACATGCAAAATCATTTCAAGAATCAGATTCCACATCTTGAAAGGGGGATTCCTATACTAGATCAATCTGTGGAATCTTCTTCTGAAGCACTCTCTCCCCCACATGAAACTCCAACCACTCATGATACTTTGAGTGATGTGATTGACAGAATTGGGAGAATCAATCTTGATTTAGTCCCAACTCAATCAACTGAGTAGCCTGGACCATCACAGAAAGGTCTCCCAAAGTGGCTAATAAAGACACTTGAAAGTGTTCATCCTGATGAGGTTGGAAAGACGAGAACAATAAATTAAACCAGGCAAAATGGAGGTGATGTAGATGATTTTGATTCACTTTTGATATGGATGTTTCTTATTATTGTGAACTGAATTTGTCTACAGATTTTGAACCACGTTCCTTCAGAGAAGCCACTTCTCATGATGAATGGAAAGAAGTGACGCAAAAGGAGTATGATGCCTTGATAAAGAATGGAACTTCGAAGCTGGCTAATGTTCCATTGGGAACCAAACCAAATGGCTAAAAGTAGGTCTACAAGAACAAGTATAAATCTGATGGATCATTCATAGGCACAAAGCCATGCTTGTGGCAAAAGTTTTTGCACAGAAGGAAGGGGTCTATTATGAGGATAATTTCTCCCACATAGCAAAATGGGCTACCATCTGGACAGTTTTTTCCCTTAGCAGCTCAAAATAGTTGGAAAGTCCATCAAATGGGCGTAAAAATTGCTTTCTTGAATGGAGATATGAAAAAAAATGTTTTTATGTCCGAACCTAAAGGATCTGTTGTGAACGGACATGAAAATAAAGTATGCAAACTTGTGAAATCCTTGTGTGGCCTCAAGAAAGCACCGCAAGCCTGGTATGAAAAGTTAACTGGGCATCTTCTAAAACTCAACTTCAAACATTATGATTTTGATGATGAAACTTTGTTTTTCAAGAAAGTTGGAAAAACAATTGTATATCTTTTGGTATACGTAGATGAACTTTTGATGAGAGGGAACAATGAGAGCTACATTACATCCAAAAAGAAGGAATTGAGGAAAGGTTTTGAAATGACTGACTTGGCCTATGTTCACTACTATCCTGGTATTGAAGTAACTCAACATCCGAAGTCTATATTTCTCTCTCAAAAGGAGTACATTTGAGATCTATTGAACAAGTTTGGCATGCCTGAGTGCGATCCTCTGACTACTCCAATTGAAAAAAACTTAAATCTCACATCAATTGAAGGAAAATAATTTGAGGATGCAACAAAGTATAGACAACTTGTAGGAAGTCTCAACTACCTGACTACTACCAGACCAAACATTTCATTTGATGTTGGAATCCTCTCAAGGGTAATGCAAAAGCCTTGTGAGGGAAATTGGTCTACTACAAAAAGAGTTCAAAAGTACTTGAAGGGAACTCAAGACTTTGACTCAAGTATACACATGTGGGTGACTTCATCTTGATTGGATACTATGATTCAAACTTCGATGGAGACAGAGAAATTGAAGGTATCTACTTCAAGTTATGCTATGATTCTTGGATCAGGAGTTGTTTCCTAGATATCACACAAACAATCAGCTCCAGCAGATTCCACAACACAGGCAGAATATGTGGCAGCAACTGAGGCAACAAAATAATTTTTTGGCTCAGGAAAATTATGTAAGATTTGTAGGTAAAACAGATACATTCAGCTCCACTCATGATTAACAACACATCTGCAATACAGTTGGACATCAACCCAAATTTCCATGATCGAACGATGCACATCAATACAAAATACCATTTGATTTGACATAATGTTGAGGCCAAGACAATCCATCTACGCCATTGTTCCACTAGCAGACTACAGACTTCTTCACCAAAGTGCTTGGAAGAGAAAATTTTGAAAGATTTAGAATGATGCTTGGATTCACCAACATCCCTTCAAATTAAGGAGAGGAATGTTGATACCTAATCATTGGGATTGGGTGAACACTTGTAAATAATGTAAATAGTAAATAATGGAAAATAAAGAGTCATCGGGAGTTGAAGCCCAAGAGTCACTCCCTCATGTATATAACCATGAGTAATCGTAATGAATAAACACAATACATTTGAGGAGTTACCTCCTAGCCTGACAGAAGAGATCCTCTTTGTTCAAGAATTTTTATTTGAAATTTGTTATAGACATTTTTGGGCACTTCAACCCCAATCATAAATGTTCATAAACTGAGGGATCCTAAGTCCCTAAAAGTGTTGCTTCACTACCTAAAGGAACAAGGTCAGCTGATTACATCATCTCCCAGAAGTTCTCCACTGAAAACTACTCATAAATGGTCAAAACTGGACCATACTGAAAGCTCAGTGTAGAGGGTGCGATGCATATCACCTTCCCAGTGTAAAAGGTGTGATGCATACTGAATTTCTCCTCTGTAGGGTGCGATGGTCGGGAATAGACAAATGGAAAGGATAAAATGAGAGGTGGAACATCATGGAATATTCCAGAAGCTTCCCCTCTGACACTTGCCTCTCTATTTTCAACCAGGCAAAATAGACAAGCAGAGAACCAAGAAGACCAACCTTAGTCTTGCACTTGATTTCCTCTCCTTCTTGATAGAGCTTCACCACTTCTTCTTCATCTGCCCAACTTCAAAGAGAACTTGTGGAATCACAACAACATACTACTATTGAAGAAACAAAGATCTATATTCATAAATAACACAGGACCAGATGTATGTTAACCATATAAATGCATATATAAACAAGTACACAAGAATATGGAAGAAAACTAGAATAGCTTTA
>APFE031121979.1:0-16235 GCA_000404065.3 Pinus taeda
GATCCTAGGTCTATCAATCAAATTTGGAAATTTCTTTGGTATTTACTAGACATTCAACTTAACAAGCCTACATCCCTTCACCCTTTGCATAGTGGACAAACTAAAGTAACCAATTGTATCCTTGTTTGTCCCCTACATATAACATGTCTATTAAAAGTTATCCACGAGCTTACTAATCATAGACCTTCAAGCTTGCCTTGTTTTCAACCTCTTCCCCCTTTTGTTCACTTGCAATGACTACAATGACTCCTTAAGAGATCCATGAACAAGAAAAAATAAACTAGTTTATTCAATAAATGTAATCAATAGGTTCATGACATATTTGCTCAATATAAATAAGTAGATATGCAACATACACATTTCCCATTGCCAATTCAATGTGGAAGATAAGGTTTTGTTACATTTACAAAAGGATTGGTTCAAAGATGCTCATCAAAACCTTAAGCCCCCCTTTGATATGAATTATACACCATCATTCAATCAATGGGTTATAATGTTCTCATTGTTGGCATACATCCATATGTCGGTGCACACCTTGTGTTCAATGTTGAGTTGCTTAAGCCTTACATGAATCCTTTATTCAATCCCCCTACAATGTCATAGCTGATAAATTTGGATCCTCCGAGTTTAGCACCTTCACCAATCCAAGCTATCATGATTTGACAATTTAAGCACACTTCTCAATCTAACATTCATTTCTATTGGATTCATAAGACTAGACACTATTTGCATTAATGGAAGACTCAAAATGATATGCTCTAGAAAAAATGTGAAATGGATTTCCCAATTGCAACAAAAAGCACTAGATATTAATTGCTTTTCAGAGGAACACAATGGATTTGACCCTCGTATCAACACCAACAAGGAAGTCTACATTTCAACTCTAATGTCAACTTCCTATTTGACCTCCAACATTCGACATTAACTTGATCCTCAACAACCAACTCGACATTAGCATTCAACATTGACCTCAACAATTGACTTCTTGTTGAGTTTGTAGCTCGGGCGGGTACTTCTAACCTTGTGTCTTGACTAGAAGGACCTTACTTTTGCTTCTTTAGAAGCTTACATGTGACATGTGGAGTTTGCATGATGATTGCATGCAACATGCAGAGTGTGCAAGTGAGTTGCACGCATGTAAAATGCAAAATGTGCAAGTGAGTTGCATGCATGCAAATTAGTTGCATGTGACATGCATGAGATATGCATGTAACGCAGGCTAAAGTTACGACTGGTACTTGACTTAAAGTAAATAAAGCTAAAGATAAGAAAGTTAACTAAAATTAAGTAACTTATCTTCAATTAACTTGACGAGCTAATTTTGATTGTCGATCTTAGCTTAGAAAAATTATAAATTGAGCCTAAGGGTTAAGGCAAAAACACAACATCAGCACAAGGTTGAGGACAACATCTCAGTGAGCGTGTGCTGGGTCTGAGAGAATTTAGAGGGGTTGGCTGCCAGAGATCCAAATCTACAAGAGAGAGCAACTCTACTAGATTAGACCCAAAATATTATAATCTATATTTTCTTAGTTGGGCCATTATCCTGGGATGAGAGCCTAAGTTCTAAGTTTCAATAATGATGAGCTAATTTGTTGGGCAGAAATTTGTTTGTGATTCATGTGATTCAGATTGTTAATTGCTTCCACTAAATATTTTCGTTAGGAATCTAGTTGTATGTTTGTTCAGTAATTTATTACTTGGATTAAATGTCGAGTGTTGAGTTTGTGGAGAATCTAACATGGTATCAGAGCTAACACTTTGAACCGATCTCAAAATCACAAGTGTCAGGTTCATACCTAATCACCAAATCCAAGTTCAGTTGTGACCATAGAAAACAAAAACAAAAACAAAAAAATTAAGGAGCTGAAGTAAATTGGTGAGAGCAAATTTTTAATCAGGTCGATTTTTTTTTGCACAATATACATACATACATACATACATATATATATATATATATATAGAGAGAGAGAGAGAGAGAGAGAGAGAGGAGTCATGGCTGATTGGCCTAGCGGCCCACCAGCCGTCGAAGCAGTTGGCAACCACCAGGACCAGTCGGTTAGCTAAACAACTTTGGGCAGCGCAAAGGCACAAGTGTGTCAGAGGACGCATACAGGAGGCCGATAGGGTCAAGCAATGGCCAGAACATGGGCCACGAGCAAGGCGCAACAAGTCGACCACAAGCAAGGTTAATAAAACAGAATTGTTAGTTGGCAAATCAATCATCGATAGCTACAGCACACGGGAGATCATGTAAAGGACAAACCCAAAGCATCAGTCATTCACAAAGGAAAAGGTTGTGCATGGACATAGCGAGTGGGTTGCGAACTGCACCCGCAAAGCCTACGTTGACAAGATTATCAACACATAGTGGAGTTCGAGTCAGCCAACAAAGAGTGGCACTAGACCGACAAGAACGGCACACGGGCGACAGCCATAAAAAGCCTTCACAAACAGCAGTTGAGCCTACACGAAGGCTACAGACAAGCCAAACATTGTCATAAACAACAACACCCAAACTCACAACAATAGGCCGCAAACAAGAACAGGCTAGGGTGTCAGGTTAGATCTATCGAGACAAGCAGAGGCACAAGGCACAATTCGCAACTAGATCAACAGGCGACATGGTTGGGTGGCAAAGAACAGGGATAGGGTTGTTAGGCCGAGAGTGTCAGCAACAGCTACAACCATCGCAGCCACCACAACAGCCAGATCAAGGTCATCAACAAGCCAGACACATAGCAGTTAGCAACACGTGCAAACCAATAGGTCATGTGGAGTTGACAAGTTGGTGTGTGGGTTCAACAGAGAATAGTCTGCGTGCACGCAGGATAGGTAGTTGGGGTTCAACACATGGAGGTGTGTCATGAGGGATGATGACAGCGCATCTCGGGGCATAGAAACGCAAGAAACTTCTTCATCAAGAGAATTTGTTCTTGGCAGGGTTTGATCAGCTAGACGAGATGGTGACCAGTCTTAGATTTGAAGATCGCCTAGATGGTTTGTCCAACTACAGTATCTAGAAGGAGAGGATTGCATTGTGTTAGAGGGGAATGAGATTTGGGAGATGTAGCACAAACTCAGATCCCTCCTACCGATGCAACCCTTCTAGCCGACCATAATAATAAGGACATGAAAGCTAGTAGGATTATCCTTGACGAAGTGAAGGACCATATTATCCCTCATTTATCCAAAAAGAAAACAACCAGAGAAATGTGGAAGGCGTTGACCAAGTTATACCAAAGTGACAACAAGAACCAGAAAATGATGTTGAGAGAGAAACTCAACAGCACTAAGATGTCCAGGAACACAACCGTTTCTTCTCACTTCACCAGAATATCTCAAGTACAAGATGAGCTTATTGCACTAGGAGACAAAATCTCTCACTCAAAACTGGTAAGGACAACTCTGAATGGGTTCACATAGCAGTGGAGTGCCTTCGCTAAAGGAGTCATGGCATGGGAGAAGCTCCCAACCTAGGATAGGTTGTGGGATGACTTCACCCAGAAGGAGACTCGTGAGGAGGCTCTTTGTGGCAACCAAGTAAAAGGTGAAAGGAATGAGGAGATCGTTGCTCTTTCAAGTCATGTAAGAAAATGCAAGGGAGCTACCAAGATAAACAAAAGAGAGGGAGGATCCTCTCAAGATGGGTAGAAGAAGGACATGAGCAAAGTCAAGTGCTTTGCATGTCACAAGACAGGACATTATGCAAGTTAGTGTCCAAACAGGAAGAAAGATAAAGGAAAAGCACATGTTGAGGAGGAGTTTTCATTAGTGGTTGCTTGTTTTTATGGCACAGTGTTAGAAGTGCCTGATTTGTGGACAGCAATGCATGGTTCACAGATAGTTCAGCCTCTCACCATATGACAGGAATGAGGGATGTGTGCCTTAGTCTTTCAGAGATGGATTCAGAAATGCAGGTGAGAGTTGGTATGAGTACCATACTTGCTGTGAAAGGGGTTGGAACAGAGCTATTCCAGCTAGAATCAGGAGGATCTTTGTAGTTGGCAGAGGTGTTATATGTCCCAGGGCTGAAGACGAACTTGTTCTTAGTCTCAGCTCTGGAGGATGCAGGGTATGATGTTTAGTTCCAGAAGGGACAAGTATTCATGCATTCGGAGGGAGCTACCCAGACACAACAGTCAAACATGGTGTCAGAAAGGGTAAGTTGTACAGTTTCCAGGGCCAACCTGTAAGCAGATCCAAGGGGATCAAGGATTGATGTTAGTGACAGTGATTGAGCAAAAAGCTCTGAAAACTGAGTTGATACCAGGAAGGTAATGTAATCCTTAAAACACTTGTGAACGAGAGATCTATAAAGAGACCTCAACTCTAAAACTGCATGCAGAAAGCCAAGAAATTAAATATAGGATGATCTATGAGCTCAATATCCAATTCTCAAACAATTTTGTATTATATGTTATTGTGTAATGCAAACTGAATCAAAAGGTGTGGTAGATTTTTCTTTCTATCATGTTCCTTGTCTTATGTATCTGTACTCTAATAACTAATAATTTTAGCATTGTGTTTAATGCTAGCCTAAAGATGCATTCTACATTGAATGAATACAAGTTGTGTACTCTCCTAATCAAGTTTGCAACGAATAATGCCAGTATAGTGATGGGCATTTATTTATTTTTCCTTTATATTTTCTTTCAAGCATGCTAGTGTAACTACATAAATGGTTGGTTGAACACTAATAAGGTTTACTAGAGTTAAAATCCATGCTCTTATTCATCACTTTTAAATATATCAAGATTATATTTATGAAGTTAATGAAACTATTCTATCTCTTTTATTCAATAAACAATTAAAGTTTTACACCATTATTATTGGCAATCTTGCTAAACTCCTGGTTCATTTTCCCTCTCTCTAAGCATCAAATAAAATATCATTAAAGTTTATAAGCACCATAATGCAATCACTACTGTTAGCATATTTTACTGATCGTGTTTTGGTATGACAAAGAACAATCAAAATCCAAATTGAAAGAATTACCTATATTATCTTATATTTCAAGCTTAGAAAGGCTTTTTGGACACAAATGAGAAGCATGCAGCGAAGATGAATTCAAGCCTTAACATCCATCCTATGTAAGACTTGGACAAGATAAGGCAGGTATGGTCTGCTCAAGAGAAACCTTCTTCTAGTGTTAGTATAGATAAGCCAAGCTGGCATCATGGAGATGAGAAATAAATTAGTAATAAAATGGACCTAAATCACTCTCCTGCCATGATCTAAAATCTGCTATCATATTTTGAAATGGTCACTAGTTGAAGTTCAAAAAAGTGACAAGAAAAGATTGTGCACACTGCAAACTATGGTTTGTGAATAAATCAGAGGATTTAAATAAATCAAAGTAACATTTCCAAGGCTTCACCATTACACAAAACTTAAAAGCGCATGTCAAAGACTTCAAATCAAATGCAACAAATTAAATAATGCACACAAACTTCATTTGTCTACAAAATAAATAAAACCCATGTGTATATTCCTCCAATAACAAAAACTATCTGAGAGACTAAGAGAGTGAAATGACTCACAATTGTATTTTGAGTCATGCCCAATGACATGATCCTCTTCATCCACCAAAATGCACCTGTATGGGGTTATATTGTCATTATTTTAGAAACTTAGTGTTATGTCAAGTCCAAAAATAGAGGATAGTACTTCAACGAATTTTCAGGAACTACTTTTTGCTCAAGACAACAATACCTTCAAAAGTGGGGAAATTATCCTATTTGTTTAAGATATTGATAGGAGTACAGAAAAGAAAATCAAAATAGTAACAAGGTTAAGTCTTCCACAGATGACACATAAGAACTAATGAAGCATGTTGCTTACAAAAACATTCAAATCTGTGGCATAAAAGAATATATTCAAGCAACAAGTAACCAAAACTATACCAGGCCAGTACAATCTCATGAGAAACAAAAGACTGAAATCCAATAGAAGTCCCCACTAAGAGGGGTTGGGTAGATACAGATGACAAATTGTAGCTACTGAACCTAATATTTCCAGCACTTGTACTTTTAATGCACCATAACAGTATAAATGAACTTCAACTAGAACAAAAAACACTAGTCTTTGTTGATCACTGTTTTTAATTATATGTGGCCGCAACCATTAAATTAAAAGTCTCAACAACAAGGTGGAAGTGCATATGATGGAGACTATTGCAATCTAAGGAAACAAACACTGCATCAAATTTCTCCAGGGTGGATGTGAATGTAATAAAACAGTAAACCCACTTTGACTGAAAGGCCTTAAACCTTTGCAGTAGGCATTATCTAGTAAACTATAATGGCAGCATATGTTTCTCCTGTCTTCACAATATAGAAATCATGTATCAGATGTTAAAACATTAAGGGCTTACCCTCTCTTCAAAACATGTAGAGGCAGACTGGCAAGCTCTTACCATTCGCCCCACCCCCTACCCCTTTTGAGTGGCTTTGTTGGATTCTTTTAGGGAAGGAGGCTGAAAGAGTGCCCAAGTCAGTCACTGGGACTGCCATGAGTGGAATCTTAAACAAGTATATCATAAGGATCAATAAACCCTAAGCAATCAATGAAAACCTCCCAAGATATGGTGAGAATGAGGACACCTATCAAGCATGGAATTGTGTTTGAGTGATAAGCATGGAGGATAATGATCCAAAATGGGTTTACATATGTATCATATGAATTTATTGATGCTCTAGATTGGGGAGAATAGAATTTGGGACATCTTAAAGATGGTTTTGATTTTTTCAACTTTTAGGACAAACTTTCAACACGTTCTTGGGATCTTAAATAGACATTTTTTGGTCTTTGCTACAGCTAAAAGTTGTGGGTCTGTGCAATAGGCAGAAATTGCTCTTCTCATTGAAATCTTTCCACCAAGTCATGGCGCACCTAAATCTGACTTTATATGCAGAAGTTATGTCCTTAAAAAGATAGTCGTCATATTTCTTCCATAGGTACAATTTGCGGCCATGTTAGCCCAATCTTATTCAAATATAAGGAGTTAGTGACTGTGGGAATCAACTAGAGACTTCTAGAAGCATCATGGATGTTCGAAGAGAGTTTCAAAACCCAAAGCTAAATTAATTCTAGCTATCCAAAACCTCGCAAAAGGAGGGAAAAGGATTAATTCTTCATTAGCTGCCCATTGTTTGATAGTATGAGCAAGATTGTGGGAAGAGATACTAACAAAGCATAGAGACAGAAGCATATTGTAGAGAAATGTCGCAGAACATAATGTCTGGTAGCTTCACAAAAACGCTGGACAGCTTTGTAATCTGTATTGTAATCTCCATAATATAGAAAGACAGAAGCCGCAGTCCTTCACTGATGTTG
The DNA here is from genome assembly GCA_000404065.3 of Pinus taeda. Taxonomy (NCBI): domain Eukaryota; kingdom Viridiplantae; phylum Streptophyta; class Pinopsida; order Pinales; family Pinaceae; genus Pinus; species Pinus taeda. Next base: position 7,339 of record APFE031121979.1, read on the forward strand.
GTTTTTCCATATGGGTTTATAGGTTAAATATGTGTGCTCCATTGTGTGGCTTTGCTGTTGTAGTCCATTTCTTATGTCCCGGTAGGTAAAAAATCTAAATGGTGTGTGTTTTTATTTATACTAAAGCATTAAAAATACTAAAAGATAGTCATGCAGTCAAGCAGCAGCCCATTGTGGTTATTTTGAGTTTAGGTCTTTTGGGGGCATCATTCAAAGAATAATGACAGCCAGAAAATTGTTAGAAGACAGAAAGACCATAAACATGGGATATGGTCTGATGCAAGTGTGTACCTTGAAAGAAGATGCAAATTATTGGTTTAAAACACTTGGTAGAGGGGAAATATCTTCATTTGCAGGGGTGATCAAAGCATTTTGTAAGTATTGGGATATTAGTTATGAAGGAAACAAACAAAATGAAGATTTAGTCGATGAATCCATGTCCTTAAATGAAATTTCCACGCCTTTTGATTTGATTAATTTCTGCTACGAAAAGAGGATGGAAATAGAAGATCTAATGCTTGAGTTTCATTGTAATCCCTAGAAGGAATTATTGGTTGAAGCAAAAAAATAAATGGAAGCTTTAAATGCCCTTTTTAACTCACTAAAAGGAGAAGAGCATGGTGCAAAATTGAAGGATGATGAGCTTGAGGACCCTATGTTGATGCCTGATGATGAAGAAAGAGGGCAAAAATTATTGAAGACAATGCGATCCCTCTTGTTCCCGAAGAAGCATCTTCTGATGCTAGTACATACTTGCATGAGGAGGATATTTAATAATACCCACATCTTCCATCATTGAGAAAGGTTTGGCAAGCGATATTCCTTTTCAAACGTATGAATTTAATGATGGGACTCTTGATGATTTGAAGAGGACAGATATCATAGAGAAACCCTTGAAAGATGAAAATTTTTTAGGTGTTCTCATTCCATCATGTATGAAGAACATGGCAGCCACAATCATGATGACATCATCAATTTTTGTTTAGTTGAGAGGCATAGATTGTGGATGGATTTCTGGTTTGTCACCAAGAACCCATCTACAACACAGATAATGAGAGTTTGATGGTAGAAACCATGGACAGGCACCTTCCATTTCCAACCAGCTCGGAGGGTAACTTCAGGAGGTATGAGAAGAGCTATGCAAAATTTGTTTCTCTTCATTTGGGACAGCCAATGGATGTTGAGGTAGATGAAGCATTTTCCTTTGTTAGTAGGCAACCTCCTTTTGATTTTAGCAAGGACGAGTTAGGCAAATTCGTTGCTTCATGAGGAGGAATGTCATCACAAAATAATGGTTCATGAAGAAAATTTCCAGTCACTTACATATTCAACTTATACCTTTATTATGCATTAAAAATCAGCAGATCTGTGCATCTTCAGGGCTCCCCCACATGCATGGACCAGCAGCATGAACAATTTGTGGTATGTGGCAACATTTTTCAGCCATCCAAGAGGGTCAGCAAGCCCTAAGTTATGATATGATTTCTTTTTTCAAAACAGATTTCCTTTGCAATATGGCGTGGATGTTCTATTGAAGGCAATGTAAGAGGACAACTAGTTTCGTGCAGACTTATGTTGGAGCTGCCTTCTAATCCTTTGTTTCTTGAGGCTATGACAGGTGATCGTTATGGCAGCAAGGGAGGAAGGTGATTGGAGCATGGAGATCATCCCCTGGAGAGGTCTTTTGCAGCACATCTTGATGGTTCATGTTTGGCATTGAGTTGTCCCATTCACATTCTAGACATTGATTTTATATCAGCCCTATCCAACATTGAATAGAGCATGCATGTAGCAGCACACACCAACCTTGGTGTAATTAGGATCCCTTCTTCTGTCATCAGCAGTTCACCTTCATTTCTAACCATACAGTGATGGATGCTCTAGAATATGTTCAAGTGATGTTTTATGTTTCCTTGTTTTGGTACAGAAGGAAACATAAAGGAGGATTTCAAGCAATTCATATAGAACTTGCATGGTTACATTAGATATTTTACTACACCTAGAATTGTATCTTCCTATTATTAGAGTAGAGTAGGAAGAATAAGCTCGATGTTAAAAGCATTAGGTTCCATTTATGATATGTTACTTTTGGCATCTTGGCTCGTGCCTTGTCTGTAGAGTCTAGACCCTATTGAGAATAAGTAGATAGCTATGAACTCTCTCAAGTATTTTGTAATAAATCTGAACTAGGGCTGATGGGGATGAGACCATTTATATTCATCACATCACGTATTTCTATTCATTCTATTTTTATATGCAAGTACATCATGACCAACCTTGGAGATTCTTGAGTTATATTGCACCCCACAATGGATTGCAATCCCCATATGGAGTTAGTTGTGACCACTTGAAAATGCATGGCTTATTTTAAATTTTTGAAGCCATTTTTTTTCAACGGTGTAATGCCCAAAGATGTGTACCCTTGGAGAATGAACATCATTTATGGATTGGAATCGCATGTTGGAGATCAACTGTAATTTTCATGTTTGGATGATTATTACATATTGCGAGGCAATGGCTACGTATTTAGAGGAGGCATCCACATTAGAGGATGGCGGTGAGGATCTTTATGCTATATTTAATTAAAAAAAATGTTCGAGAAGGATTCTAGGAGTTTCTAATGAAAAACTATGGATGAAAAGATAGAATCCAAGATTATCTATAAAGTATTTTACAAAGGGTTCTCGCACATTTTAATAATATTTTTAGGAGTTTCTCTAACATAAATTATTAGAAGAAAATATGGAGGAATCTCTTGGGATTTCTATATTTTATTGGAAGTTTTTAGAGGAGCACTCTTCCCTAGAAGATTCTAGGGTTTTCTTTACACTAATTTATTGGGACTTCTCCTATCTTTCTATCTATCCCACAAGCCCCAACTTGACTCTCCTCTGTTTTCAACAAATCTTTCTTCTTCTTCAAACCTTCAAAACATGTGAAACTAATGTAAACTTGAATACCAATATGATAGAAGAATCTCAAGCTTTGATCCCAATTACTCAACACAATTTTTTTTTAAATCATTGAAGGGCCTATGATTAAACCACATTTTTACAAAAAGAATAAGAAGATAGGGAAAGATCAAAGAATAAACCAAAATGGTAGATCAAGGAAAAATTCATACAAATTTTTCCAAAGAACAACGATTTTGATTTTATAAAACACATCAAATCTTATGGGAAGACAAACTTGAGAATTCAGCCAGAGAGTTCGTTCTCTCCTTCTCTCCAACCACCAGCTCTTTCAAATCCTCCCTTTTTTGATCAATTTCAATTATTCTAATGCAACAAGCTCACCCTTCCCTAATCTAGGAGAGTTTGCAATAACGGTAGCTAAATTATAACATTCACATCAAATTCCCTTGACCAAGGAGCCATGAGTGAGGGGTATAGATATCCACGCCTTGCACCTAAAAACCCAACCACTATTGCAAGTATAGGCACACAACATGCACAAGCATGAATGTCATTGGAAAGATATGAAACCTTGTGCGGGCAACCACAAAACCCTACGTTCACCAACCTGACAGTTGACTAGGTCCACTTGCTGGGTAGATGAGACACGTATAACCCTGTTAGTGTCATCTTGCTACTTCATGTCAACTTTTAACCAAATATTATGTCAGCCGACTCAACTTAGTCTGCTAATGAACCGCGGTCAACACTTTCAAAAACTATGTGGAAGATAATAAGATAATGAGATAATGAGAATTCGGAAGGAATTGAGAGATAGATCCCCATTGCCTTAAAAAGGAGAAAGAAACAAATATTTTACCTCCATTCTGGTAACTGCACCATGAGAGTCGAGTAACACAGTAACCACCGATAAGGGGATGTGTTACATAGAAACTTGGAGGAGTAAAATAATAAACGGGTGAAGAGACAGAGCTGGGGGTGAAGAGAGAGAGAACTCTCTGGCTGAATCCTTACTTTGTCTTATTGTACTGCTCGAAAAATAAAAATACAGTGTGCTCAATAATTGGGAGCAGAGCTTGGCGCTCAGCATCAAGTCCCCTCCATCTTTGGGCTACCCAATTCTTTCAGTAACATAGATGGGGTCTTGTCATCATCAAAATTTTCAAGGAACATGCATTTGAATGCACCCATTCTGTATGGAGTTTGGTGGAAGGATATGATATGATGGAGCTGCGTGACTGTCCAAGGTACAAGGGAACAATCTACAAGCTATGTCATCATGTTGTACCTCAAGGGTCTGTAGTTGTAGGTAGAAGTTGTCCAAATGATCTTCCGCCTTCACCATGCTGTTAGGGTTGAACTTGATGTTCATTCTATCCATTCACTTCGGCATCTTGTACAAAACAACAAGGAGAACCAATGGTCCCTGAGTCATCCATTCCAGATTTGGGTCAACCATCTCTTCTTCTTCATCGTCCTCCTCCTCTCTATTAGAATCTGACAGCTTTGGCTCTGAGTCTGTTGGTTCTTCTCCACCTCCACCTCCTCCTTTGCCTCCCGTATCGGAGTCTGATCCCAAGATCACAAGGGTGTCTTGTTCGCCTTGGCGAAAGCCCAGAGCTTCCTCTCTGTCTTCAATAGCTTCTGCCAGATCTTCAAGTGTGGCAAGGACTGCTTCTTCCACTGATGATACAACAACCCTTGTAGGAGTGGCTTTTGGATTTCTTGATGTGTATGGAAGAAGTTGTATGCTTGACATCAATCCAACTGCTTTTACGAACTAGTGAGTGATGAGACTGATAGAGTGAAGGTGGTGATAGGGAGAGGGAGTGCGAGTTACTACCTTGACTAGATGGTTGATGAATAAGTGTGAGAGGACGTTCAATCATATACAACTCGTTGCCCTCCTTCTAGCGATAGAAATGTTGATGGTGTTGGACCCGCTAACATTTAGGGGATCACCTTGGGATGAAGTCCCAACTAGAACTCACATCGTTTGGTGTGGGATTCCCATTTGGTATGATGCCCTGATTTCCATTGTCTTAAAAAAATTCCTCAACTCTTGCTTGTCAACGCAGGAGAGTGATCTACTTTGTCTTCAAGAAGTGAGGTTCGCATGCCTGGTGAATGTAAGTGTTACTTGTGTTAATGGTTCTTTCCCTATAGAGGGAGAGAGCGTGGGCGTGAGCCCCAATTCGGTTGGGAGAAGTCCCAACTCTACTAGGAACACACAACACAATAGGACATGCACAAAATCCAGTGAAATAGTCCACACAGATGTGGCAATCACAACACACAAAGGAAGATAACACGTATAACACTTAGCGGATTAGTCCACACAAGTGCAATGGTTGTTATAGCAAGTTTTACGTGAAAGGTATGTCTGATGTCAGGAGAGTAGTCAATATGGCTGAGACAACATTAAAAACATATACAACACATTTCCACTAACCTATGTGTATTACAACAAGTGAATTAGTTCAAGTGTTAAACACAGGTTCAAGCAAGATGCATTACAAGTGTTAAAGATTAGTCTTACAACAGATATAATACATGTGTGAAAATGTGTTGGCCTATTAGCAGGCCTCTGAATTAAGCAAAATTTCCAAGACACATCATTACACCATACATCACTAGCCCTGTGTGAGGGGAGTTGTAGCCACTGCTTACTCCTCAAAGAAATGATAACAGACTCTCTTGGCTATGTGGGAGGATCTGAGAGGAAAATTCCTTTGCATGTACAAATGAGAGGGTATTTATAGCCAAGGGTGAAACTAACCCTTGTGGCTATTAGACTACCCTCATGAATTTTTGACTTCCATGAAGTTTTGACGCTACATGACTCTTTGTAAGACAAGTGGGTGTCTTGGACTTCCACGTTACATTACATTGATAGACAATATGGCCCACAGTGGAGATGTGGAAAACATGACTCATGACATAACTCGACATGATAGTGTTGGTACATTCGTGTTACTAGTGTGCATGTCGAGTTGCAGTGCTGTGGGGTGATGGATGTCCTCATGGTGTATCACAACTTCACCTCTGCATGGAAAAGTGCATGGAGTCCTTGATGGTTGTTAGTTCGCTTAATGTTTCTTTTGCACATTGCTCCTTGCTTGTATGTTGGAATGCTTGCCAGGTCCATCTGTTCCTGAAAGGTGCATGTTCGTTCGTTCATCTATCCGTGAGCACATCTTGCATGTTCACTCATCCATTCATGAACATATCTTGCATGTTCGCTCATCTGTCTATCCACGAACACATCTTCACATGATCATCCGTTCCTGAGCATATGTCTTTACATGTGTCATTTGTTCATCCGTTAGTGAACCTATCCTTTTGCATGTGCTCCCCTTCATTCATCTCATTCTTCGTCACACCATATTTGTTTATGTACCTGTTACTACAGTCATTCATGACAAGATGACATCAAACCCAAAAACCTCCTAGTCTACCATGATACATGACCATTTTGGATGGAGGTGACTGGGAGAGGCAACAAGGTTGCGAGGTGGGATGGAGGCTCCGGGAAGTGATGATGAAAGTTGCGCAAGAGTCACTAGGCGATGGATATGAGCAATCTGGATCAACAGTGACTGTCCAGGAGATCTGGCCCCGCTGGAGGACAAAACTATGTATCTTTTTAGGGGAATAGTCCAGGCTGTAGGAAGGCTAGGCAAGCAGAATTTGCATAGTTTTTGGAACGAATGGGCAGTGGAGCTAGGTAGCAAAATTGCATAATTTTTTGGAGGAACAGGTTGGAATGGAGGGAGGCTTGGTAGGCAGAAATTGTGCAATTTTTTGGGGGAACTGGTCGGGAGCCTGGTAGCGAAAATTGTGCAATTTTTGGTGGGAACTGATAGTTGGCTGCTTGGTCACTAGCAGCAGGAACTGTGCAATTACTTAAGGGAACTGGCAATCAACTACTGGGACCTTGGCAACAGAAACTGCATAGTTCCTGGAGGGAACTGGCATTCTACTGATGGGAGCTACTAGTGAGATAAATTGCACTGATGATGGGAGGCCAGCCTGTTGAACATCTCTACACAATTTTTGAGCTGAGCATACTACTAGGCAGCAGAGGTCCTACTCATGAAATATGAGAAATTTTCTAAATAAGCAGTCGGGAGGGCTAGTTGGAAAATTGGGTAGTTTATTGAGGGAGACAAGGATGAGCACTGGGTGTCTATTCAACCTACTTGCACAATTTTCTCAGTCAGTAGAGCAAGTATGCTTGCATTTTCTGTGCAATTTTTCAAGAAAGTTAGTCCTAGGGTGGCTCTCAGGTCAAACTCTCTAGTTGACCAGCATGGAGACTGATTGATTTTCTTGTGGGCAACACATCTTGAAATGACTTGCTTGGTGCTCCTACATTGTTTTGGGTGACAATCGATTGAGTCAATGGCAGGGTGATGGTTCAGCTGTCATAGGGGTGTCCAACAGTAAGAACTTCAACAAAATTACCAAGTGTGTGAACGAGTGAAAGATGCATATGTGATCTTGCAACACACACTTGCATGACTCAATGACAAGATGACTCAAACCATCCAAACACATATGTACAACATGATTCACTGATGGTGTAGGTGACAAGAGTGACACTTGTGATCGATTGTTAGTCAGCCATGACGATGCTTGTGCGACAATGAATGTGACTGTGTGTGTGAGTGCGACAAATGATTTCATAGTGAACAAAACAAGTACACTCAAAGTGAAGGATTTGAAGCATAACCAGAACATAGTTGCAAGCATGAACTTGACATCAAAACGCAAGAATTGGTGAAATGAACAAGCAAGACAAATGTGAAGACTCACACGAGCTCATGGAGTGAACCTGAGTGTCTGCGGTCATCAAGAGAAACTCTCAAGGGAGGCTCCAAAATTGGGTGCAAGCCAAAATTTTGGAGTGTGGTTGTAGCTACTACAATAGTTACAAACTTTTTCGCTATATGATACTTGGGTGGAAAGGAGAAATCTTGAAAGTTGGCCTTTTGAATTTATAGGTTGCTCATCTACAATGTATAAGTCATTCTAGTAAAATGATGGAATGAATGTCAAAGAAACTCCTATCTATTTCTCATAAATATAAAAAATAAGTTACTTCATTCTGTTTGATTTTCTTAGATTCAAATGGTATTTTATATCCATGATTGTTACATAAATTGTGAAAGTGTAAACTTGAAATCATTCATTTCTAACTTCCAATATATTGGTCAAATTTACGCCTAGTTTTTTCTTCACGACATGGTTAACATATGCATCTATGTTTGTGTATGATAATTATTTTTCAGGCCATTCACACAGGATGGGTTCATCCTACTATTGACCTGGAAAATCCAGAAAGAGATATGGTAAGTAGACTTCGAATTTTCTTTGTTTTGTTGTATTTGGAATTTTATCATATAGAAAATACTTAAGTATAAACTAATTCAAAGTTCTCTTTAGTTTCTAGTTCTTCCTTCATAGCATGGATACATTTGTACAACCTTACTGATTTCGAAAAATTGTTTGCCAGGATATGAAATTCATTGTTGGACCAAAAAAGGAGAGATTAGACATTAAAATTTCTTTATCCAATTGTTTTGGATTTGGAGGTCACAATTCCTCTCTTATTTTTGCTCCTTATGAAGAATGTAATGAAAACTAACCTTTTCCTTGATAATTTTATCATGTTATATGCTCAAGGTTGGAAGTGGTTTGGCCTTTAGCTTGGATTGTACTGAAATGTCCAATGGGATATATGCAATCGTTACTACTATTTCATGGTGAATCCATTTTTTTCATTTACAAGGCGTTTGTATATCTATTTGAATAATTCCACAATTAAAAATCATGCGTATATGTCAAATCACAAGAGCATGATAGATATAAGAAAAGAAATTGAAATGAATTCGTTGAAAGATAATAGAATGTAGATACTCCTTGTGTTCTAGAGGGAAATACAAAATTATTTGTGGTTAGATGTTGGTAGATCACTTC
>APFE031121985.1:0-14295 GCA_000404065.3 Pinus taeda
CTGTTGTAGACTTTGTTACTACTATTGTTTTATTTTCTTTTCTTAGATTTTCTATCAGCATTGAACAACCCCATACTCTTTATTTTTGTTGAAGTTTTCTGATGTTCAAATAACTTTTCGGCAAACTCCTCAATGCTTCACATAACATCACAGTGAATATTTGAAGGGAAGGCATTGCAGCTTCTTCGATCACTGGTAATTCTTCTAAATTTTTTAGTAAAACTATTGAAAATCTTTCCAAATGTTCCTTTTTTACCGAACTTTTCCGGAATTTTTTGCCATTTAAAACAGTTTATGATTTCTAATTTTTTTTAAATTCGGAAGGTTATATAAATCGGGAAGATGATCTTATTCCAAATTTTCCAAGTGACAAACTTTGGAATAAGATTCCATAATTTGGAAATGAAAGATGTTTCCTTGAGAGAGCTTGGATAGTGATTATTCCAGGTGAGGACAAAATATTCCCAAAACCTCTGGTCTTGTGAGATCCTGTGTGCTGGTTCTGGCCGAAAAGGTTTATCAGATTTCTTTAGCTTTTTTGCTATGTGAAAAGAGTAATGTTGTTTATGTATGCTTTAGAAGTATTGCAGACATAGAAGACCTGGATAAACCTTGTGTAATTTCTCTGTTACCAGTGGTTTGTTGTTAGGACTGTAATGTACCTGAAAGCAAATGGCGAACCAATACTGATTTGACCTAAAAGTAAAAGCAGAGATATAATAGACATGAAGCTCAAAATATCAAAAGTAAGAGCTAAAAGCATAAAATAAGTATTGGGCACACTCACAAGTTACAGCCAAGAAGATTGCACCCGCAAATCCGATTCTAATGGAGGAAGAGATATCTGAGAGAAACTTTGTTGATTAAACATTTGAAATAAAATTTACAAAAAGATGAACAGAAAATATTGAAATAAACAGAAATAAACAAATCAGAAATCAAATACTGGAAGCAATATTTAGTCAAGCATTTGAAATATGAATGGACTACATAGATCTCATCAAGTAAGTTTGGCCACATATATTGCTGGCCATTTTCTTCACACAGATAAATAAATTCCGCATTGAAAACTACAGGAAAATTATTACTGATTGGTCATACATCATAGTAATTTTGCGGAGGGCATAATCTACAAGACTGTATAATAAGAAGAAGAAACTCAGCAGAAAGTTTTCAATCAATAACAAATCCATTGGTTGTATTGCTGGCCTATTTCTTTATCTTTAACTGCTACTCTAACAGAATCGATAGAATCTTTGGAAGAGAAGTCAGAGGATGTGAGCTCCTAGCAAGACGCAAAACTAATTCATCAATCATATTGAATTATACTTGATTTCTCTATTTTCTTGTCTTGATGAGCCACGAATTTTGATAGGTTAGTGTTCTTGTATCGCTGAAATTCAATAGGGCTTGTCATCTTGCTACTGTAGTGAGAAAATGCCACTTTTATATCCTCAATATGGCGTGTGCTCCTCTGATCTTGAAGCAAGTCTAGAATTTCATAATAGATAGTGCCTATGACCTCCATTTTTTTATAACCTTCATGTTGAGGCACTTCCCAATGCCAATGAAAGTACTCGGTGACTTCTAGGCATACCATTGATCAAATGAGGTCATATCACTGAGGTGGAATCCAATATTGGAGGCCCAGTTCACTTGGAAAGATGGGTTAAATCCAACCCGCTGGACCTTACCAGACTACTGAGCCTTAATATTAAATCTAAAAATCAAACTGACTTGTCATTCCTTTAGTGCCTGCAGATATCAAACATAAGTAAATAGAAAATCCCACCTTCACTGCTCAGAGCCATCATTTCATTTAATTATTCGTTCATATTAATGTACAGAAATTACCAAAGTAAATTCAAAGGACTTCCAAATCCATCCAGAATAACTAACATAAAGCAATTAGCTATATCATGTTTACCTTTTGCCTGCTATTGCCCTCTCAATCAGATAGTATGATAATCTTGAACAGTTAACTTATTACTTCTCACTGAAAGAATTTCATCAGCATGTCATGTTTGTAAAATTGGTGAAATCTCTGATGACATCTCACAGTTCAAGCATTTTACAAAAGTAGATTGAAAACATTCTAACCTCTGCTGCCTGCTCTGCATTTTTGAAAACATTTCAACCTCTGCTGCCTGCTCTGCATTTTATGAGACATATATCTAACTTGTCAAGCTGATTCAGTGGTGAATTTTATTCACAACGCAGATTTTCGTGAAGATAAGCGTTATTTGGCCAACAATCTGGGTACTACACCAATAACAACTGCACAGGTATGTTTGTTTCATTTTGCTTACTCTAGATATTAGATTGTTAGGTTGTTAATAATAAGGGCAATTCCAGTTTAGGTGAAGTTGCTTAGATGTTCCCATGTTTGGGATTTTAGCTTGCACAACTTTTGAATTTAGATGATGGACATGCTTATTAAAACTACATATACACCCTACATGCTTAATAAAACTACATATACACCCCACCTTACGCAAGTCAAGTCAATACTCCAAACCCCACATTTCTTACGTGATAAGTTAGGGTTCCAAACCTTAAGTTCTCCTTTCACAACTGAAATGGTTCACTCATTTTGACAACTCAAATGGTTCACACTCAAATTTGACAACTCAAATGGTTCACTCATTTGATTTGTGATATAGCAGTCAGAAAAGCTACGGAATTAGTTGCTGCTAACTTGGATTTAAGTTGTTTTAAAATATCTTCTCAACGTGACTCCAGTGGTGCCTATAATTGAAGGTTCCAAACGACACATAACCCATGATTCCAAACCTAAACTTTTTCCTTTCACGTTATTCCTCATATCTATTACTCAAACCTTTGAAAATACGCTCAAATTTGACAATGATTTCTGAATAAGAACCTGAAATGGTTCATTAATTGTGATATAGCAATCAGAAAAGCTACGGAATTAGTGGCTACTAACTCGGATTTAAGATGTTTTAAATATCTACCGAACTTGTGATTGCCTTCCTCAGACCGTGTTGTACTGCTATTATTGCTGGGCAAGTCCAGTAAGAGATGAAATTATCATTTTGAAACTTCTGAATATATTATGAAAATTTCACAGATACTCTGTGCGAGTGTTTTCAGTGTGTCTGTGTTATACAAAACTACACGATGGCCGAAGCTATTGTGGTCTCTGGATTTGCTGGTGTGGCCATAGAAAATTTAATCAACCAGATTCTTCGCCAGATAGGGATTGCTATTCGCTTTAAAAAAGAATTGAGTTCCCTTGAGCGTCTGGTAACAAACATCCAGCCTATCATCAACCAGATCCAGCGATACCGCCCAGCATTAAATAGGAGTGGAATTCCCACTTCTCCGTGTTATAATAAGGCTTCAGCCATCAATATATGGCTTAAGAAGTTGGATCTGCTTCTCCGAGAAGCATCAGAACTGGTGCAACAGTGCACAATTACTCCACGGTATAATGTTATTTCCGATATCAATCAAGTAGAAAGATCACTCATCTTATTTCAGACATTAAAGAACATCTACAATTGTCTCCTTTGGCTGCGTGGGCCGATACTCCTGAGCTCCTGGAGGAACTCAAGCAGGAAATTGGGCAGAGTATGAAGGAAAGCATGCAAGCCATATTGCCTTCTTCAAGCACTCCTCCTCTAAGCACCTCCCAATCTCTTGCTTCAACTGGATTCTTCATCCAGGAACCCCTTATAGTCGGACAAGACAGAGCTTTTGCAACACTCGAGAAGCTAGTGATCAATTCAGAGTTCTCGTCCATTGGCGTGGTTGGCAAGGGTGGATCTGGAAAGACTCTGCTTCTCAAGAGAGTCTTCAGCAGTGAAAGGGTGCGGAATGTCTTTAGCGATGGCTTATTGCTTTGGCTTACTGTCTCTCAGTGTCCGTCATATAAAAATCTTGGGAACGAACTCTGTCAGCAGATAGCCAGCCAGACAAATGTACAAATGTATTTGGGAATGAAAGATTTTTCAAAATTTGTCTTATGTGTTCAATTACTTATCTCTGAATTACCTTTCTAAACCATCTGGTTGTTTCTTACCGAATAATTCAGAGGTATGCATGTTTCATTATCTGAAGAAGAGATAGATGAGCTAGAGAAAGCTATTGTCCTGTCTCTGAAGTATGAACGGGGAATTTCAGTATCATATGAACTTGGTTTCAGTTATGTTTTTTATGCTGCTGGCTTAAGCCATTATGCTTGATGGAAAAGCCCACAATCTTCTTGGCTGTAACTTGTGAGAGTGTGCCCAATACTTATTTTATGCTTTTAGCTCTTACTTTTGATATTTTGAGCTTCATGTCTATTATATTTCTGTTTTTACTTTTAGGTCAAATCAGTATTGAAGTATTGGTTCACCATTTGCTTTCAGGTACATTACAGTCCTAACAACAAACCACTGGTAGCAGAGAAATTACACAAGGTTTATCCAGGCCTTCTATGTCTGCAATACTTCTAAAGCATACATAAACAACATTACTCTTTTCACATAGCAAAAAAGCTAAAGAAATCTGATAAACCTTTTCGGCCAGTACCAGCACATAGGATCTCACAAGACCAGAGGTTTTGGGAAGACTCTGTCCTCACCTGGAATAATCACTATCCAAGCTCGCAGTTCAATTCTGCATTTCAAGGTTTGTTTTTTCAGCGTTTTTATGGAGAATACTTGCCAAAGCATCATATTGGTTAACTCTGATACCCATCCAATGAAGAAGACTACTTGCAGCTGTTCCCAATCAGGGACCTGGGACAATCATATCAGTCCTAGGGATTCTAACTTGCTTCGGAAAATTGTCTAGGTACACGTTCTGGTCTTATGTCATTCACTGCTGCCATTTGTATATTCGGAATTGGCAAGTCTATCTATGAAGTATTTTGCATAAGATCAAATAAACTCATCCATGGCTCTGTTTGATCTTAAATATAACATGAACTTAATTTCTAGATGTGGGGCTATACCTTTATGTGCTGAAAGTATTAGGCCTAAGTGTACAGTTGTCATTTCTTCTGTAGGTATGGATAGTCAACAGGCCAAAAAGAAAGACCGAGTAGATGGGTTTGATGATGGGCGTGAATCAAACATCATGGATATTTGTCACGGTTGTTGAGATGATATTTATGACACTGCAAATTCGGATGCCCTGATAGAGAAACTACTGGAATTGCCACCTGATCTCCAGAATTTAAAAGAGAGGGACGAAGGGCCAAGGACTGGATCTGAGAAAAACAGAGGTGACTATGGGATTCTGGAGCAGAATATGAAACAGTTTCATATGGGAATTCCCAATCTGAAAGAAGATTATGAGATCCCTCAAAACTTGACAATTGGCGAATTGGGTCAGAGAATGAATTCACGGGAGCATACTGCCAGTTTCGTGACCATGGGAGACACTGATTTAGAATCACAGATTGATTCAAAATTTATGCAAAAGGAATCTTCAGAAAGTACTGATGCTTTCCAGAAAATGGTAATTAAGATTGAAGCAGAATTACCGGATGAAATCAGAAAAGGGCAGGAGTTTCAGAAGGCAATTGAAGATTTGCAGAAAATGTTCGTCAGTTTAGGGCAGTTTGATTCAATGCAAGAGCAAATTACTATTTTGCAACAGGAACTGCAAGCCAAAACCGAGCTTGCCGAGATCCAATAGAAACAAATTGTGGATCTCCTACAAGCACATGCAAAATTCAGATGGTATACGGTATACCTGTTCAGTCTTTGACCTGCACCCTATGTATGCAGCAGCACCGACCTGTTTCCTCAACTCCTCACCCTGATATGCAGCAGCACCGACCTGTTTCATTCAAAATGTACAAAACAGATCTGTAACGTGCATAAATTTAAACAGATTCACAAGGCTACGCGGCCGTCATGCAGGGAAAAAAAAGACAAAAACACGTTTCAGTCATTGCCAGAGTTTCATCGCCAAGATGCCTAGCGTTTCATAGCCATAGCCAGATCCTGTTTTACAGGGTGGAAAAAAAGACATTTTTCTATGAAAAAAAAACATATTAAACTAATTGCGGAAAACACTCTAATCGTCTAACAAGGAAATCAATGGCTCAGGATCGTACACGTCACATATTTAGGATGTCTTTTTCAGAGAGAATACCTTACAGCGTAATTAAAATAATATTTATGTTTTAAAATTATTATTAAATATATAATAATTATATTTTTCATTTTTTTAGTAAAAACAAACATTTTAAATTTTCATTGTTATTGAAGTAAAATTCAGAGTATTGTAAAGTTATTGATTAATATTAATGTACTCAATTATCAACTACTATTTTGGAGTTTAAAATAAGATATATTGAACAACTTGAAATTTAGTAGCATTATTTTAAGCACAGAGAACACACTTTAAGAAGAAATATGGAAGTAAGGTATATGATACATATATTATAGAAATTTGGAAGTTTAAAATGACTCCATATAAAAATTACATAAACACATCTAACACACTTTCAAAAGAAATATGGAAATAAGGTAAATGATAATACATATATATTATACAAATTTGGAAGTCTAAAGTGACTCCATATAAAAATTACATAATCCTGTTTCAGTTCCAGTACACATGTAGCCAGTCCTCTCCCCAATCTCAATCTCTTGTAAGAATAGAGAAAACTCATTACACCAAAACTCACCATAAAAATAATGTTCCCTTAGATTTTCTGCTTGACTCCATTTTTCTAAAATACTTATTACCTCTGTTGTAGACTTTGTTACTACTATTGTTTTATTTTCTTTTCTTAAATTTTCTATCACCATTGAACAACCCCATAGTCTTATTTTTTGAAGTTTTCTGATGTTCAAATAACTTTCCGGCAAACTCCTCAATGCTTCACATAACATCACAGTGAATATCTGAAGTGAAGGCATTGCACCTTCTTCGATCACTGGTAATTCTTCTAAATTTTTTAGTAAAACTATTGAAAATCTTTCCAATAAAGGAAATGTTCCTTTTTTACCGAACTTTTCCGGAATCTTTTTCAATTTAAAACAGTTTATGATTGCTAATTCTTTTAAATTCGGAAGGTTATGTAAATCTGGAAGTTCTTCCAACTTATTACATCCCTCCAATTTAAGTGAGCTTAAATTCTGAAATTTATAAAACCTACTCTCCATTTTAACCACACACGGACATTTTAGCACAAGCCATCTCATCTTCGACCCACTGAATAAGTCATTTGGTAAATTTGCGATCCCTGTGAATCTCAATTTGAGCATCTCTATTTTATCCATACTCCCCATTGTTCCCTCGCTTATGAGTTCTCCATTGTTATCCAGACATAACAACTTCAGTTGTGTCAGAGCGCGCAAATCATCAATAGAAGCCACCGTTTGAGGACGACTTCTCTGGCCGCGTTTTGTCCACACCCGACTGCAACCTTCCATTATTAAGTATTGCAAAGAAGTAAGCAGAGACATACTCCAAGGCAGAGATTGTAAATCTTCACAACCCTGAAGCGCTAAGAGCCTTAGGGATCTTAGCCTGTGAATGTCCGACGGCAATTCTGTGATTTTAGACCCATTAAGTAGGAGGACTTCAAGGCTTAAAAGATCTGTAAGTGATGCAGGCAGACTTGCAATCGGAACCCCTGCCAACGCGAGGTATACCAACTGTTTCAAACACCCCACACTCTCCGGCAATGAGCGGACGGACGTCCCATTCAAAATCAAAACCTTAAGGGAGACCATACTCCTAATCAATTTCCTTGGAATTTCTCTGAGATTTGCATTTCCAGCCAAGCTTAACGAGGACATGTGGGGAGCTCGCAACGACTCCGGAAGCAATGTCAATTTGTTGTAGTCTAAAAACACGTGAGAGCGCCCTGAACATTCATCTTCAGTTAAGGCTGCCAAACCCTTACCTGCCCGGCAGTAGAAGTTTTCTTCCCGTTCAGCGATTTGTATTGCCAAATCACGCAGGACGTCGTGCACCCTGAAATACACCACCGACCCACCCACGTCTCTCAATGTGGGTTCGATCAAGCAACGATCCGCTAAAAGGTTGATGTAAATTTTCCCCACCTCAAATGGGTCGTAGCTATGCTCATCTTGCACATTCTTTCTTGCAACTAGCCCTTCGCCTATAAATAGCGCAATTGGTTGTTCGATCCAGATGATCTGGTCTTCAAAAAAGGCACTTAAGTATAGAAAGCACAATTGCAGATTAACGTCATACCTGCCGAGGGCATCATAACTCCACCTCAGGGGATCATACAGAGCTTCTCGAATGTCTTGGCTGTCGCCATTTGGCTGCCTCCCGATTGCAAATTCCCATTCTTTTGGATCCGTAATGCCAGCCATTGACCTGGCAACTACTTTGATCGCAAGGGGAAGTCCTCCACACTTGGCACACACAACCCTTGCCCTTCTCTCCTCAATGCTTGCTGGCGGATTTCTATTACTATATGGAAAAGCGTGATGAGCAAACAATGCCCAACTATCATCTTCCATCAAATCCTCCATTTTTATTGTGGACCTTTCTGCAGCATTAACCCCCATCTCTAACAGTGCTCTGTGATTCCTCGAACTCACAATAACTTTGGAGGTCGAGTGGTCGGTTAACAAGGGTATACATAATTCTTCCAGCAACTTTGCACCCTCTCCCCATACATCATCTAGAAATAAGGCAAATTTCTTTGCCTGCATACTGTGATTCATCCAGATTTTTACGCCTTCTGCGTTCATATTATGTTCTAGGTCATGTACATTTGTCTGGCTGGCTATCTGCTGACAGAGTTCGTTCCCAAGACTTTTATATGACGGACACTCAGAGACAGTAAGCCAAAGCAATAAGCCATCGCTAAAGACATTCCGCACCCTTTCACTGCTGAAGACTCTCTTGAGAAGCAGAGTCTTTCCAGATCCACCCTTGCCAACCACACCAATGGACGAGAACTGTGAATCGATCACTAGCTTCTCGAGTGTTGCAAAAGCTCTGTCTTGTCCGACTATAAGGGGTTCCTGGATGAAGAATCCAGTTGAAGCAAGAGATTGGGAGGTACTTACAGAAGGAGTGATTGAAGAAGGCAATATGGCTTGGATGCTTTCCTTCATACTCTGCCCAATTTCCTGCTTGAGTTCCTCCAGGAGCTCAGGAGTATGGGCCCACGCAGCCAAAGGAGACAATTGTAGATGTTCTTTAATGTCTGAAATAAGATGAGTGATCTTTCTACTTGACTGATATCGGAAAATAACATTATACCGTGGAGCAATTGTGCACTGTTGCACCAGTTCTGATGCTTCTCGGAGAAGCAGATCCAACTTCTTAAGCCATATATTGATGGCTGAAGCCTTATTATAACACGGAGAAGTGGGAATTCCACTCCTCCTATTTAATGCTGGGCGGTATCGCTGGATCTGGTTGATGATAGGCTGGATGTTTGTTACCAGACGCTCAAGGGAACTCAATTCTTTCTTAAAGCGAATAGCAATCCCTATCTGGTGAAGAATCTGGTTGATTAAATTTTCTATGGCCACACCAGCAAATCCAGAGACCACAATAGCTTCGGCCATCGTGTAATTTTGTATAACACAAACACAATGAAAACACTCGCACAGAGTATCTGTGAAATTTTCAAAATATATTCAGAAGTCTCAAAATGATAATTTCATCTCTTACTGGACTTGCCCAGCAATAATAGCAGTACAACACGGTAAAGGCAATCACAGTTAAATCCAAGTTAGTAGCAACTAATTCCGTAGCTTTTCTGACTGTGAACCATTTGAGTTGTCAAATTTGAGTGTGAACCATTTGAGTTGTCAAAATAAGTGAACCATTTGAGTTGTGAAATGTGCCTTATCACGTAAGAAATGTGGGGTTTGGAGAACTCCCGTCAAAAGCAATAAAGCCAAGCCACTTGACTTGGATAAGGTAAGATGGGGTTCGGAATCCTGACTTTTGGTGTTTCAAATTTCTGTGGTCTATAATGGGAGTGAGGACGGCAGTCGACGTCGAGAAGACAAAATGGTGGACCTTACGAATGCACTGCTCGAAAGGGCTTGGAAAGCAATAAAGTTACTCACTGAACACCAATTCAGAGTTACTCACTGAACACAATTTGTATGATCTTAGGTTTTGACATTATAAGATTGGGAATATTTTTTTAATGGGTATTTTTTTAATGTAAATATAATGTTTAACATTTTTAATTTAATGTTGATTTAATTTAAAATTAATTTAATAATATGTATAATACAATTAATTTAAAAATATAAAGAAGTTTAAAACAATCAAAAAAGAAGTAGGTACATAAATAAAATATAATAAATTAGAGATATGGTAAATAAATAATATTAAAAAAAATAGGATTAGAAATCAACATATAATTATATACCAAGCCTATAAGCCAAATACCATGGTAAATAAAAGACATATGATAAATAAATAAAAATATAAATAAACGGGAGGTATGGTGAATAAATAAAAAGACTTTTTATATTTACTCCATAAACCTTTTTTTACTTACCAACACTCAAAAAAAAGGTTTTATTTAGGTGAAACCTATGGGCCAAATTATTATTAATACCATGCAAAACAACATTATTAGCCTTAATATTAATCTTAAAAGATTAATATTATTATCACTACTAAATCTAATATTCATATTAATATATTATAATATTAATATTATTAAATTTAATAACTTTCAAATATTAATAATAAATTTGTTATATTATGATATATATTAATATATCATGATATATATTAACTTTAGAAATATATGGGAGGGAAGAACAAGACATAAAGTGATATATGTGGAGACATACGGGGAGTGATAAGGGAGAGATGGAAATAATGGAGATAATTTGAATGCGAAGGGAGAGGAGGAATGAAGAGAGAGAGGGAGAGATGAGTGAGAGAGGTAGAGAAGGGTAAGAGAAGGAGAGGAAGACACAATGATGGAGGGGCGAGAGAGAGAAGGAGAGAGGGAGTGAGATAGTGAGAGGATTGGAGGGAAGAGAGAGGATGGTAGGAGAGCAAAGGAGAGAGAGGAAGGATGAGAGAGAGGAATTGGGAGAGAGGAGGAGAGAGGGAGGGATAGAGAGATGGAGTTGGAGGGAGAGAGAGGGAGGGAAGAAGAGAGACATAGAGAGTGAGAAGTGGAGAGAGAGAGGGAGTGACAAGGGGGAGTTGGAGAGAGAGAATGTATGTTTAGGGGTGATATAAAGAGACAAAGAAGGAGATATAGAGAGAAGGCGGGGGGAAGGAGAGAGAAGGAGAGGGAGAGAGATTTAGTAACATAGTTGGAGAGAGAGACAGAGAGTGAATGATGGGGGAAGAGAGAGGGAGGTAGGAGACAAATAGAGAGAGGGGAAGAACGAGAGATAAGACTTGAGAGAGAGGATGAGAGTGATGGGGGAAGAAAGAGGATTGGAGGGAAAAGAGAGAGAGAGAGAGAGAGAGAGAGAGAGAGAAAGAGTGATGGGGGAAGAGAGAGCGAGGTAGGATAGAAAGGGAGAGATAGGAAGTACGAGAGAGTAGACTTGAGAGGGGAGAGGGAGAGAGGAGGAGAGAGGGAGGGATAGAGAGATGGAGTTGGAGGGGGGGAGAGCGAGGGAAGAAGAAATAGATAAAGAGTGAGAAGTGAAGAGAGAGGAGTGTTAGGTTCCTATACTACTAGTTTAACCCCTTATTGTTATTAGTACAACCCTCTTATTATATTGTTGTGCCCATATAGTCCCCATATTGTTATTATTGTGCCCCATAGAAGCCCATTATTGTTATTATTGTGCCCTTACATTATTATTTTATGTTGGCTCTGATTATATTATGTCCCCTTAGACTCCTATATATAGAAAGGAGGTCTTGTCATTTGTATCATCTAAGAATTGTTTATTTGTGTAATGTAAAGGAGGTTTCCCCCTCGAAGAGGCTTATTTCTAAGGCGCTGATCTATCTTTTATATCTTTTTGTGAGATGGTTTCATAACATTTGGTATTACAACTTTGGATTCTAGGGTTTCGCTACTCCAAATAGGTCATCGTGAAATTTTCGCTATAACTTCTTTTTTGCAACCTTTCAGAAGCTAAAAAAAACCCATTTGAGACAAAATCTCGTTGAACCTTGGGTCCAAATTTCAGATCTTGTCTCGCTATATTTGAGGAGATATGATTAGAGGAAGTTAGGGGTTTTGCAAGCTCCATAATTTCATCTAAAACAGGTCATCGTGGAATTTTCGCTATAACGTTTTTGCTACGAAGTTTCAAAACCTGAAAAAAACCCATTTGAGAATAAATCGTTCTAAACCTTAGGTCCGAATTTCAGACCTTGTATTGCTATATATTCGGATATATGATCTGAGGAATTTAGGGTTTTTACAGAGTCCCGAATTACATCCTAAACAGGTGACCTTGGGAAAATCGTCATAACTTTCTCTCTGAGCATCAAATTGAAATTTCGTAAGAAGTTACAAAAAGTGGACAGACTTTATTTTGTTTGGGTATAATGTTCAGAACCTAAGGTTGAAACAGTGACACGTGGCACGTCGTACAAGTTCACTCTACTGAACTAGTCTATAATTAGGTCATCACAGGAGATTGGGAATAAATCTTTCTTCAGGAATCCAATTGTGATCAAACTTGCGTAGTTAGAAAGAGGAATCAGAGGGCTATTATAGGATGAAATTTCAGAAATTAAAGATCTGAAATTACAGAGTTACAGTCGTTTGAAGATCGAGCGCCTAAAATCAAGAAAAAGCGAGATGAGGAATTTTAATGGCAAGGATCTGGTAAATTGGATACTACAAATGGAGAAATATTTGATCTACATGGTGTACCACTATTAAAAAAGGTACGTATTGCATCTGATTATTTATAGCTGAATCAATTTTTATGGTATAAAGGGCTATGTTCTCGTAAATCACTTGTCACGTGGTCAATCTTCACGGAGGATATGATAGCACATTATGAGGATACAAAGAGCAACGCCTTCTTTAACCAATTGATAAATCTCAAACAAAAGGGTTCAATGGCAAAGCACATTGAAGACTTTCAAAGATTGAATATAAGGGTAAATGATATTCCAGAGAAGAAAATGATTGATGTCTTCATAGGGACTTTAAAGGATAACATTCAACATGAGGTTCGTCTTTAGAAACCTGATTCATTGGAGAAAGCATTTAGGTTGGCAAGAAAAATTGAAAACGAAATTATGGAAACAAGGAATCCCACCACTTAAAACTATAATTATGGAAGTGTCTTTTCTCCTAGCCTTCTACAACCTACAAGGTTTACATCACAATAATTGGAAGAAAAAACAGAAAAAAGGGTTTTGTTATAATTGTGATAGAAAATACACTAAAGGTCATAAGTGCGTTGAGGGGAAATTATTTTACATATATTATGAAGAGGAGGAAGAAAAGGATCACGAAACATCAAAAGAAAAGGATATACACCAGGAACCAACCCTAGAGAAAGAAGAAATGAATCTGACCATATCTCGTAAAGCATTGGCAAGAATTACCACTCCTCAAACTCTCAAGATAGAAGGACATATCAAGAAGAAAATGGTTCAAGAAGTGAAATATCACATCAAGAAAGAAGAAATGAATCCAACCATATCGTGTAATGCATTGGCCGGAATTACCAATCCTCAAACTATCAATATAGAAGGACATATCAAGAAGAAAAACGTTCAAGAAATGAAAAATCACATCGAGCATCAAGAAATGAATCTGACCATATCTTGTAATGCATTGGAAGAAATTACCACCCCTCAAACTATCAAGATAGAAGGACATATCAAGAAGAGAAAGGTAATATTGTTGATTGATTCAGGAAATACCCATAATTTTATTCATTGTAAGATAGCCAAGGAATTGAATTGCTTCCTATATCCCGCACCAAAGTGTCAAGTGATGATTGCAAGTGGAGGAACCATAAATTGCTCTGGAAAGTGTTATGATATCAAGCTATCCATGGGAGAATATGTATTGAATAACCCAATGCTTTCCATTCCAATGGGTGGTGCTGATGTTTTACTAGGAGTCCAATGGCTATAATCTTTGGGTATGATAGCTTTTAGTTTTCAAGAACTTTTCTTGAAATTTTTTTGGAAATGAAAGGAAGTTGAATAGAGGGGCATCAAAGGGAAACTAGGAAAGATAATCAACTCTAACAGCATGACAAAGCTTATAAATAAAGAACAACGAGGTGTAATTGCACAATTATGTTCACTAAAGGATCCCACATCGAAATCATCTATTTCTCCAAATCTCCAAAACGTTTTGGACAATCATTCCAAGGTATTTGAGACTCCCAAAGGCCTCCCACCTATTCG
>APFE031121985.1:14460-35221 GCA_000404065.3 Pinus taeda
TTCGTGATCATGATCATGCTATTCATTTGATTCTAGGAAGTGTTCCTCCAAACATCAGGCCTTACAGATATCCATATGCCCAAAGGAGTGGGAACTCATTCAGAAGTTGCAGAAGATCTCAGTTCAAACAATATTGCGAGAACTTGACAAGGAAGGAAAAATCATATCAGAACTTGAAGCAGTCACAAAACCGAGAAATCGATAACTACCAAATAGATCAATTTGAGAGTATCTCATCAAGTGGAAGAACTTACTCACTGAAGATTCCACATGGGAGGACACCAATTTTATACAGAAGCATCCAAAACTACTCAAGCGTTGAGAACAACACTTTTTGAAGGAGAGGGGAATGTTACGTCCCTATACTACTAGTTTAACCCCTTATTGTTATTAGTACAACCCCTTTATTATATTGTTGTGCCCATGTAGTCCCCATATTGTTATTATTGTGCCCCATAGAAGCCCATTATTGTTATTATTGTGCCCTTACATTATTATTGTTATGTCAGCTTTGATTATATTATGTCCCCTTAGACTCCTATATATGGAAAGGAGGCCATGTGATTTGTATCATCTAAGAATTGTTCATTTGTGTAATTTAAAGGAGGTTTCCCCCTCGAAGAGGCTTATTTCTAAGGTGTTGATATATCTTTTCTATCTTTTTGTGAGCTGGTTTCATAACAAGGAGTGACAAGGAAGAGACGAAGAGAGACTGTGTATGTTTGGGGGTGAGATAAAGAGACAAAGGAGGAGAGATGGAGAGAATGGGGGAGAGAAAGAGAGAGGAGAGTTATAGAGTTGGAGGGTGAAGAAAGAGAGAGAGAGAGAAAGGGAGAGAGAGGAAGGAATATAGAGAGGATGTGAGAGAGTGGAGAGAGGGAGGGAAAGAGAGATGGAGTTGGAGGGTGAGAGAGAGGGAGGTAAGAAGAAAGAAATAGAGAGAGAAAGGTTGAAAGATAGAGAGGGAGTGATAAGGAAGATAGAGAGAGAGGGATAAAGGACAACAGGAGGGAAGAGAGATAGAACTGAGGGAGAGGGAGAGAAGAGGAAGAGAGAGAGAGAGGGAGAGGGAGAGGAGGAGGGAGGTATAGATAGATCTATTAGAGAAAGAGAGTGTATGTTTTGGGGGTGATATAGAGAGACAAAGGGAGATAGAGATATAAATGGAAAGTTAAGAGAGAGATGGAGAGAGGGTGGAAGGAATAGAGAGATTGATATATATGGAGTAAGAGAGTGCGTGTGTTTGGGGGGTTGAGGTAGAGAGACAAATAAGGAGAGACGAAGGGAGATATATATATAGGGGGAGAGAGGGAAGAATATTTCTTGCACTAGATTCATTGATTTCAGTGTAGATGGTGATTTTTAATCCTATTTGCATGCTTGCACTAGATGCATTGATTTTAGTATAGATGTTGATTTCTAATGATATTTGATTCTTTGCACTAGATGCATTGATTTCAATGTAGATGATTTCTAATCCTATTTAATTGCTTACACTAAATGCAACATTGATTTCAGTGTAGATGGTGATTTCTAATCCTATTTGATTGCTTGCACTAGATGCATTTATTTCAATGTAGATGTTGATTTCTAATAATATTTGATTGCTTACACTCAATGCATTGATTTAAATGTAGATGATTTCTAATCCTATTTGATTGCTTGCACTAAATGCATTGATTTCAGTGTAGATGGTGATTTCTAATCCCATTTGATTGCTTGCACTAGATGCATTGATTTTAGTGCAGACGTGATTTCTAATCCTATTTGATTGCTTGCACTAGATGCATTGATTTCAGCGTAGATGTTGCTTTATAATCTTATTTGCTTACTTGCATTAGATGCATTGATTTGAGTGTACATGTTGTTTTCTAATATTATTTGATTACTTTCTTTAGATGCATTGATTTCAGTGTAGATGTTGATTTCTGATTTGATGTATCTGAATGTATGATCGTGCATTAACTTTAAAGTGATTAGATTAACATTGTGCATTGATTTCAGTGTAAGCACAAAAAATTATTGACAATGCACATTGAATTTTGTGTTATAGTAATTCAACCTATTAATATTGGAGAGAAAGAGAGACAAGATATGATGTTTACTACAATAGCTTGAGCTAAATATTTAAATGGTTTATGATTTAACTAGTCATTTTCATATAATCGATATGAAAAGATGACAAAAGTAACAATGGTGACGATAATAGTAGTAGAAGGAAATAGTTTGAGATTAATCACAATGAAGGCTATCTATAATTGACTTTATTCTTCTTATTCACATTTTCTATCATTCAACACTATTACATTGTCACTTTACATTCAAAATTTTTATTTCATCATTTTCCATCATTAGAGTTATTAACAATATTTATCATCTCAACAAACCGAGGTAACTAAGAAAATTTAAAATTAAAATTTCCAGATTAATCTGAGACATATTTAGCATATTTAAAATGACTATATTAATATTAGATGAATTTACATATTATTGATCAAATTAATCATACGTTCGTTAGATTTTCTTTGGCCACACAAATTGAAACCAACCTAGATCCATCTTAACTCTAGATCTATCAAGCTCTGAGAGGGATCAAATATCTCTAGGTGCAAACTTTTCCTGAAGTTTTGCACTCAAAAAGAGGTTTGAACCACAAGAGTTTTGATCCTTCTTGGCGCTTGATAGATTTGGAGCTAAGATGGATTTAGAGGTTTGCACCACGAGAGATATGATCCCTCTCGGCGCTTGATAGATCCAGAGTTAAGATGGATCTAGGCTGGTATATATGTCAAATCTAACCCACAGTGTTGCAAAGTGTGTTTAATATAGTGTTTCAATTATCCATGTTTAAGTGAAATTCAATCACTTTACGTTTCAGGTTATATCATTTAATGATCTAAGACTTTATGTTATAGGATTGAAATGTTTCAACATTATTTAAGATTTTATAAAATAGGATTGGGATATTTCAACATGATATAAGACTTTATATTATAGAATTGGGATATTTCAAAATGATATAAAATTTTATATTATAGGATTGAGATGTTTCAGCGTGATCTAAGACTTTATGTTATAAGTTTGGGATGTTTCAAGTAACAATGTTCACGTCAAGTCTAATAATCTTACCTAATATATTTTATGTTAAATAAATGATTTAATAATTTAAAATTTTATGTTATAGGATTGGGAAGACTCTATTTTCTTAGTTATCAACTATCAATATACATGTCGAATTCAACAAGTGGCATTGCAAAATTTTTTCATTTAGATATTATATTCCAATTACCTATATTTTGTTAGATCTGAGATTTTTGTGATCCATATTGTAGATAAATGTTTTTCGGAATAATCACATCATTTGGGTTTCGTTGACGTTGAAAACCAACTAATTTGGTTCATCCTCAAGACAAGGTGAAAAAATCATACAATCTTCATGAATAAATAGCAGGCATGCATCATTGCCCGAGGTTAGCCTTTGGAGATTAGCTAAAACATGTAACTAAAAATTCCTAAAAAGGTAGATAGGAATTATTTAATATTCTAAATTTAGTTAATAAATTATTTTTATATTCTAAAATTAGTATAATATTATTTAATATTCTAAATTTCATTATAAATTAGTTGTTAGGAGGTTAATAATAAAGTTTAAAAGTATTAATAAAATAGTTGTTAGGATATATATATATAATATTAAATTAAGAAAAGTTATAATGGGGTTATAAACATTAATTAAAATAGTTTTTATATAATATTAAATAATAATAATCTTAATATTTATAAACCTAAAAGGTTAAGGAGAGGATAAGAGAAGGATAAAAAGGAAAGAGAATTATTTAATATTATAAATTTAGTTATAAACTAGTAATAGTAATGTATCGTTAAGAATACTTAAAAAAATTAATAAGGGGTTAAGAATAAGTTATAAATGGTTGTTAGGAGTTTATATTTAAATAGTAATAAGGTTTAGTGCCAAGATATTATAAAGAATAAGGTAAAGATATGTTAAGAGTATTTATTAATGAAGTAATTAGGAGTTTAATAATTTCTTAAGAAAAAATAGGGTTAAAAAGTGAATCAAAGTAAAGATAAAGGGATAATATATGTTATAAATAAATAAATGAATGTGAGGAGGAAATTTACTATAATATCAAGCACTTAGGAGCTTGAAAATTTTATTTTTAATCATGTTAAATAAAAAATATGATATAAATCTATAAAGAAAAAAGGAGGGAAAATTATAAAAAATGGGGTCGGGGGAAAGGAAGAGAGACAAGAGGATCATAAGGAGAGGGTTGGAATCCAACTCTTACTCAATTTCCAACCATCATCTATATTGATATTTCTAGCATGCCTCTCAATCTCAATAACCTCCCTAAGCTTCATATTGTGGAAATGGTCAATCCTCGCAAGGACTCTAGATTCCTCAATACAGACATGGTGCTTGGATTTCTTCACATGCTTAGTAAGAGTTGATGAGTGAGAACAATTGTGCCTTATATATGCAGCCTGCACATGGATCCTCTAGTTAATTGATCGACCTATTTCTCCAATATATGGAATAGCACAGGAACATGGAACCATGTAAATGCCTTTCATGTCCTTCAGGTCGATAGGGTCTTTAACCCAACTAAGAGAATTTCTAATGGTCCTTAGAGGTTTGAATGAAGAGGAGACATTATTTCTTCTAAGGATATGGGCAATCCTATCTGTGGCCCCTGAATAAATAAGAGATGAACCTTGGAGATAGGATCAGCACGAGTAGCTTTAATTCTTGATCCTTTATAGGCTCTTTGAAAGGCCTTGAGGCCCTGAGTTCTGTTGTACCCATTATTTTTAAAAACTTCATGGAGATGAGATGGTTTTCATCAGAGATTCTCAGAGCACAGGTAGCAAAGGTGTTGAGAACACCAAACTTCTGAGCAGGAAAATGATGAGAATTAGTATGAAGACATTGTTCCGCGTGAGTTTCTTTATGAAAAAATTGGTGAGAAACGAAACCATCATCCATTCTAGAGAGGAGAATGGCAAGGAAAGGAAGGCATCTGTCCACCTCAACTTCCATTGTGAACTTGATGTATTTAGATTGGGAATTAAGGTGGTTCAAAAACAGATCCAATTTTTCACGACCATGGGGCCAAATGACGCAAGTGTAATCAACAAACCTCTTCCACTTCTTAGGGCAAAATTGAGCTCAGGCTAAGGCTCTGGTCTCAAAATCTTCCATAAATAAGTTAGAAACGATAGGGGAAAGAGGGGAACCCATCGTAACATTGCATGTTTGCTCGTATAATTCACCCTAGCAATTGAAGAAAGTCGAGTTGAGGAAGACGCCAACCAATTTGATAGTGTCTTGGCCAGTGATCTGACTAATGACATTAATGGATTCTTAAATGGGGATTTTGATATATAAGTAAACAACGTCAAAACTAACAAGAAGATCCCCGAGGTCCAGCCTTACATCGTTCAATTCTTGAACAAAGGACATAAAGTCCTTAACATAGGACTCAGTGTGACCCACAAGAGGCTTAAGCTTAAGAGCTAAGAATTTAGCAAGAAAATAAGTAAGCCCACCTATTGTGTTAACAATAGGTCTCAAGGGAGCCACACACCTGTGAATCTTAGGAAGGCCATAAATTCTAGGGATGAGGGGATTGCTTTCAATGAGCTTACAGGAAAGATGACTAAGAGACAAATTCGACTTAATGGCTACCACTACTTCCTTAGAAACGAACTTAATGGCTACCACTTCGTCCTTAGAAATAGACTTAACGGGATTCATTTTAAGCTTCACATAACAACCATTGTTAGTGAGATGGTCAATCATTTTGTTGACATAGTCAGACTTATCCAAAATGACGAGGGCCTCACCTTTGTCAGCTTTTAGGATGATAATTTCAGGGTTCTCCCTCAGGGCTATAAGGGTGAGAAAATCAACTTTGCTAAGGTTTTTTTTTGGAGGCTTAGCCTTCTTTAGAATATAGCACAATCTTTCCTGATCTCCTCCTTGACATTATATGGAAGGTCCCTAATACCAAACTCAATGTTATGAATAATGTCATCGATGGGAATCTTCTTAGGGGCAAGGGAAAAATGAAGCCCTTTATTAAGGAGACTAAAGACAAAGGGATCAAAACTAGAACTAGAAAAGTTGACAACATTCTTAAAATTCGGAAGAGAGGAGGAGATGTAACTACTACTACTATTATTATTATTATTCAAAATAATAATATTATTATTATTTCAAATAATAATATTATTATTATTTAAGTTATAATAATTCTTAATATTATTATTATTATGGATCATATTACTGTTATTGTCAATATTATAAATATTATTATTGCATTGAATTATACTTTTTGAATTATTAAGATTAGGATTGTCATATAATTCAAACTTATTTAAGTTAGAATAGGTCAAGGCCTAAAAGGTAGAGGTCAGGAGTGAATTGGAACAAGGAATGGGACATGGTAAATTCGGTTGGAACGTTAACCATGGGGAGGAAGAGGTGAAAGAGTTGGTGGGGTGGATGAGAGAGACGAAGCATGGATCATTGGAATGGGGTTGGACGAGGGTAGGGAATGTCAACGAGGGAGACAAGATGGGGGAGGATGCAAAAAATCACAAAGGAATAAGACAAGGATCCCCTGGATTGTTGGGTGGAGGAATGGGAGACGTTGTGAGGTTGAGAGGTCGAGACATCATGAAGCGCTGAGGAGGAGGGAGGAATACTCACCTAGTTCTGACACTTCAAAGCCTTGATCGAAGACCAATTTGAGAATAAAATCAAGATATTGAGGACTGATAATGGGACCGAGTATGAATAAAATGATTTATAAGATTATTGCAGAGAATTTGGCATTAAGAGGGAGACTACAACACCATACACTCCTGTGTAGAATGGTGTGGTTGAAAGGAAGAATCGTTATATTGTATAAGAAGTTTGTGCCATGCTTCATAATCAAGGCCTTCCGAAGTTCCTATGGGTTGAAGCTGCAAATACCATCGTGTATGTTCAAAACCGATGCCCTCATCAAGCATTGGACTCAAAGACTCCTAAAGAAATGTTCACTGGTAAGAAACCCGATGTCTCTCATTTAGAATTTTTGGAAGTCCTATATATTTTCATGTGCCAAAAGAGAAAAGAAGCAAATTGGGTCCATCTGGTAAGAAAGGAATCTTTATGAGCTATAGTGAAAATTTTAAGGGATATAGAATTTATGTGGCTAGTCAAAATGAAGTTGAGATAAGTCATGATGTCACCTTTCACGAAGATATGGCCCTCATGAAGATCAACAACCTTCCTATCCTAAGGAAGGACAAAGAAGCTGACATTGGAAATTAGGGTGCAAAAGAAGACGAAACGATGCCTGATGTTGATGAACCTATGTATCCTATTGATCCTCCTCCTCATGAGCCCTCCTCCTCCAAGAGGAGACCCTCATGGTTTAGGGAGACTCTTGAAGATGCTAAGAGACACATTGCACCAAGAGGAAGTTTTTGTGAAAGAAAGAAGCCGAACAAGTATCAAGGATATTTGAATGACATGAGCACTATCATTCAAAATGAGGCTTCATAATTCGAAGAAGTCGTGAAGCACCAAGTATGGAAGGATGCTATGAATGAAGAATACGAGTCAATTATGAAGAATGATGTCTCGGATGTGGTTCCTAGACCCTAGGAAAAATCGGTTGTCACCTCTAAGTGGCTCTACAAAATCAAGCATGGAGCTGATGGTAGTGCATAAAAGTTCAAGGCTCAATTTGTTGCTCGAGGCTTCTCTCAAAAGGAAGGTGTAGATTACGATGAGATATTTGCACCTCTTGCCTCTTATCTCTTAAGCTCTTAAGAAAATTCTTAGCACTTAAGCTTAAGGCTGTTATGGGTCGCACTGAGTCCTATGTTAAGGACTCTACGTCCTTCGTTAAAGAATGGAAGGATGTAAGGCTGGACCCAAGGGATTTGCTTGTTAGTTTTGACGTTGTTTCCTTATATACCAAAATCCCCATTCAAGAATCCATTAATGTCATTAGTCATATCACTAACCAGGACACTACCCTTTTATTTCCGTAACAATTTTTTGGTTATTTTTAAATTAATAAACAACTATTTTAATTAATATTTATTACCCCCTTATAACTTTTTTTTACTTAATATTATATATAATATCCTAACAACTATTTTTATTAATACTTTTAAACTTATTGTTAACCTCCTAACAACTAATTTATAACTAAATTTAGAATATTAAATAATTCCTATCTAATTTTAGAATATTAAATAATTTATAACTAAATTTAGAATATTAAATAATTCCTATCTACCTTTTTAAGAATTTTTAGTTACATGTTTTAACTAATCTCCAATCGCTAACCTTAGGCAATGATACGTGGCTGCTATTTATTCATGAAGATTATATGATTTTTTCACCTTATCGTAAAGATGAACCACATTAATTGGTTCGAAACCTCAACCAAATACTAATAATGTGACTATTGCAAAAAACATTTATCTACCTATTTTTTGTTTAGATATTATATTTCAAATACCAATATCATGTAAAATTCAATAACCTACCTATTATATTAAATAAACAACCTAATAACCTAATACCCTATTTTATAGCATTAAGAAGACTTTACCAATTATATAGCCTAATACCTTATTTTATAAAATTAAAAAGACTTTACCAATTATATACAAATATCAATATCAATCTTAAATCCACCAAAATTCAAAATCCCCACATTTAAACTTTAAGTTCCAATTGAAATGGTAAAGTCAAACACATCTAAAAACAATAGCATTTTGGCCATCACGTAATTTTCTCTAACACAAACATTTAAAAAGCTTCGTGAATATCTTATCTCGCTCGACTTCTCTAGCAATATTACCATGGTCCGAGGAAGGCCATCAGAAGTACAGTAGGTATTTTAAATAATAATTTAAATCCAATATAGTGACTACTATTCCAATGCTCATATACACTACGAAACCATTCTAGGTTTATAGCAGGACCTCATTTAGACTTAATTGTCAATTTTGTACATATTTTCAAAGATATAATGAATAATGAAAGTTTTTTTTTTTTGAATTACTGGTATACATGGGATAAGTCACTATGCTAGTTTGGGGTTTAATTTTCATAATTTTTTTATACAACTATTTTTTAAATTTTAATAATTTTTTTAATGGGATACATTTTGAAAAAAAAATTTCGAAATTCTATTTTATTACAATATATATTAATTATTAAAGTAAATGATTTATATTATTATTAAAGTAAATAAAATACAGTTAGCATCTAAAATTTAAAGAGAGTTTAATGTTAAATCATTTAAAGATTTTTGAGAGTTTAGGTTAATTTAAAAATTTTGGAGAATAAATTATGTCTATAATTTTTTTTAAGTCAATTTTTTTTATTAATTTTTAAAAAGAGTACATTGTGTAGTGTTTATTTGCAAAAAAATATAAGGTTTCACTCTTTTTGAATTTGTTGGTCATTAGGTATAAACAAAAGAATCTCAATAACAATAGTACAAAACCATGAGACTAGATATCAATGACCCAAAAGGCCCAAAATTGTGCAAAAAACAAAATATAGCCCACTCACATTATTACCCATTAACATTATTAGGGCCCTGAGCAACATTACCTCCTTTACTAGGGTGTTGGAATACTTCATGAACATGTGATTCCATGTGAGTTGTGCGTCCCTCGAAATTGTCCATCTAGTCCTGCAACCTCTTTTGGCCTCAACAAAGGGATTCCTGGCAGTCAAGGATATGCCATTAGTTATGTTGAATGTCATTAAGAAAGTTGATAACTTCATTCTTGTGATTGTGTCAATCACGTGCCTGTTGAATAGCTACCATCTGCACTTGACATATTTGAGCTTCCAGGTAGTCAAAATGGAGGTGGAAAATCCAGTGACCGAGGGAGGCCACCAAGCAGTGGCTCCAACTCTCCCTCTTTAGCAAGTGGATTCACTTGAGCCCTTTCTCCTTGCCCCCTCAGGTGTCCACCACACCAAGGCCTACCTCTTTGGCACTACATGAATAGGCCTTGCAGATGAATTCGCGACGTCAAGACGTTTGGCCAAACCCCAACATTGTTGTCTACTCTCTCGTCACACTCACACATCCCCTTTGTGAGAGGAAGATGTTTCACCTCCCCACACTGACTCTGCAAGAGAATCAAGTAACTATAGGTGACCCTAACTCCTCTCCCAAAGACAACATGGATTTCTACAGTCGGCACCTAAATTGACCAAAGTCGAGACTTCTCAATAGCCATTTCTCTAAAATTGCAACACATTACGATCAGGTTAATCGCAAGTGAGGCCTTTGCATAGATAGAACACCTCTATGATAATGCGCCTCTCAAGGTGACCCCCAACCCATCTACCAAGACCCCTTTTTCCCCTGGTCATCAACACACAACTCACTATTGGTTAGAAGGAACTACAAGGCCACCCAAGAAAAATGCTAGAGAATAATAGGGAGGACACCCTCTAAGGCCACCCACAAAAATGTAGAAATAGCTCAAAATTTGAAGCTACTAATGAATCTAGACTTTAATCAGACACAAATTTATTTTATTGAATTTTGTAGAAGGGAGAACATGCAATCATCCAATCACAATGAACACAACATTTTTTACTAGGGAACCCAACTCGGAAAAGCCCCTCCTCTGTTTGTATTATATCATATGAGAAAATTGATTTATTACGATAAAAACTTCAATCCTTGAAGCTCAACTTGCACTGCAATATTGATCTCTTCCTCTTGAGTCTTCTCTGGAAAATACTTAGCCAAATATAGGCCTCCTACTCCTCCTATTTCCTTGCGCAATTCATTAGGAAATTAGCTCCTAAAGAATAGGAAAAGCTCTTATTTGATTGCGCAATTCCCAAGAGAAATGCCTCACCTGTTACATGCATCTCTAGTATACAACAATAAATACACTTATGCATTTCCCCTCCACTCAACTAGGCGATTCAAATCGCATGCATGACTAGGGCTATTTTTAGTAAATTGACTAGTTAACTAAGAGATAAGTGAGTTAAGAACAGTTACAAATTCTCATCTCAACTCCTACTGACTCTATTGATGACTAGAGCTCAGATTGAGTTTCACTAACTATAACTCCACTAGGTTTCTAGATCTTAGCAATAAACTCATGCACAATTCTACTTCTTGCTTAAAAACTCAAATTGACTGACTTAACTAAGTGAATTGGCCATGTCACTCCTGCTAACTGTAATTCAAGTCATCCCGCTAATGTGGAAATTCAAATTTCTCCATTTGGCTAGGGCACAAGTCAAATGAAACCTTTTATTCCTACAATTTAACACTCCCTCTTAGCAAGAAAGGGTTCTGAAGAACCCCAAGCTTTCTCCTCCCAAGGAATGTATTGTAACACAACTAACTCTCCCTCTCATTGTTGTTTTTGCTACTACAACAACTGCAACTGGGAACCATCTAAATTACTGAATCAATTGTGTCTCTGAGTTGCAATTGTCTTCTGAGCCTTTGACTACTACTAGCCTCTGCAACTTTCATTCAAGATCTGAATGCATCAATTGACATTGATCCTTTTGCTACTGAATACTGTGGGCCCCTGTAGCAAGGGTAATGATCCATGAGAAGAGTATAATGCAACTTTTGTTGCTCTACTATGGACCCTGCCCAAATGTTTGCAACTTTGGGACTAAGGCTCTACATTGCCCCACCTCACTCTTAGAGGTATAACTGCCTACGTGATGAAATCTACCTCTAGCTTGTAGAGATTTTTAACTCAAAAACCAATTTGTTTTACTTGTCCAATAGCAACAAGCTTTAGATATCCTTACCTCTACTAAACACCACATCATATCCTCTATCTTCAAGTACTACTACATAAATTACTTTTTTCTTCAAACCATGCACATAAATTACATCCTTTAGGTGACTATGGGAGTCTGACTCACTCTTAAAGGTGACAGTGCCAATCCATTTGGTATTGTACCTTCCATCATCTCCAAGCTTTATGTCTAATTGTAGGTCCTTCTCCTCTAAGCTGTTGAAGAACTCCTTATTTCCTATCATATGATATGAAGCACCAAAGTCTAGGCACCACTCACTCCCTCTTACTGGTCTTTCCATGCAAGCAATGAGGGTGAAATCGAACTCAGATTATGATGCAAGAGTGTCTCCTCATGCTCCTGCTCTAGGCTCCTTACTAGATTTCTTATGTGGACACTTGGTTGAATAGTGTCCATACTCATGACAATGAAATAATTTAATTTTACTCAGGTCTTTCTTTTTTCCACGGTTCTGGCTAGATTATGCCTCGCCTTGGGTCTTCTTGCCTTTGGCATTCTTTCCATTTCCAACTAGAGCATAACATTCTTCCTCGTAAACTTTGGATGTAACACCATCTCTAGTGTTTCTTATAAACTCCTCCTACACCAAATCATACCAAAGTATCTCCCAAATTGGAAGCTTGTCTCTTCCATTAACTAAATCTTGATAGTTGTGCCAGGACTTCAGAAGACCAAGGAGTGTTAAGCTCACAATTTCAGATGAATGCACATTCTCTCCAAATCCTCTAAGTTCATCTCTTGCATGAGTGAATCTGGATAGGTACTGAATAATGGTTTCATTTTTTTTCATTCGAATATTCCTAAGATTATTTCTCAATGCCAGCTTCCTAGCATCATTGTTGCTTAGGAATAAATCTGTGAGATTTTTCCACATTGAAAATGGATTCTCCTTTCCATGCAAATAAAAAACCACATGTTCTTTGGCTCCCTTCTAGATTTCATCGTGTCTTTCTTCCACTGAGCCAATTGTTGTGCTTCTGATGCTACTAGTTTTGGAATATCAGTTTGTGTGTACTCCAATAATCCATTGTTATCCACCACAACTTCCATTATGTCCTTCCAATAAATGAAATTCTAAGTTCCCTCTAATGCATACTCAAGCCTCAATCTATATAAATACATTGTTCTCGCACTTGAATTCTTGCACTTGTAGAATTCGAATTCCTGCACCACAAGTATGTTATTCGAAATTTCTTTGAGAGATGATCAATATGTCGAGGGGACAATCACCTATGGGGTTCATTATGCAGCAAATTGTTCTTTGGATCTCATTGGGTTCACAGATTCAAATTGGATTGGCGACAACATTGATCGCAATTCCACCTTTGGTTATGTACATAGTTTGGGATCCGAACCAATTTGTTAGTCAAGCAAGAAGCATGCTACCATTTCTTTATCATTAGCAGAGGTCGAGTACAGACGAGTAGTCAATGCCACTATTCAGGCCATTTGGCTACAACATTTCCTATTCATCTCGTGTGATAATCAAAGTACGTTAAAGTTTTGTAGAGATCCAGTGCAGCGACAAAAGAATAAACATATCGAGATCCACATGCACTTCATTAGAGAACTAATTCATGATGGGATCATTGATCTTCACTACTGTCCCAGTTCCAAGCAGACAGTCATTATCTTCACCAAGATTTTCACTGAGAAAAAGTTTAGATTTCTACGAGATCGTCTTGGGGTGAAGGAAACGACTGCCTAGAAGTTGTCTTTTCTCTACTTTTTGCATTATATTTTTAGGGGGAGTTTTCTTCCCACTGGGTTTCCTCTCTTTCCTCTTTTCATGCATTGTGTATGGGTACCTAAAATGGCTTTCATGTGGAGACTCATTCATTTTGTATCACAATCACCTAAGTTATGCTTAAGGGGAGGTGTTGGTGTACATGCACCTAGTTAGCCTTAATTAGCTTTAATTCAACTCTAGTTATTGCATGCGATGTATACTTGGCTTTAGTTAGTTAACTCGAGTGCTTACATGTGGCGTGCATGTGGCTTTAGTTAGTTAAATCTAGTGCTTACATGTGGTGTGCACGTGGATTTAGTTAGTTAACTCTAGTGCTTGCATGTGGTGCATGTGCACATTAATAGAACATAAAGCACACTTAGCTTCAATTAGCTTTAATTATACATAGTTATTGCATGTACAACTAAGTTTACCTTAGTTTCTTTATGTATTGATTCTCAAACCAATATTGTGTAATCGAATTCATTCTCGATTCCAATTTTCTTTTTTTAATTTCTTGCAAGTTTGTGCAATTATTCTTCAACTAGATCCGTATTTGTGCTAATAGTTTTACAATATCAAAACGTACAAGGGAAATAGCTGCAAAGTAGCATAGTCCTTGATTCTACCACTAATTAATTGATTAAGACCATGCTTATTTCAGTGGGGTTTTCATTTCGCCCTCATTTCCATCTCTACGAATGCTTTCTCCACACATTCACCTCTGCACAAATTCTTCCACACAGCCACCTTTGCACAATTTCCCTTGCACACTTGAACAATTTGTCTCCAATTATTCACTTGCATAAATAAAACTTTCTCCACACATTAACCTCTCCACAACTTCCTCCGCATAATCACCTTTGCAAAACTTCCCGTGCACGACTACACAATTTGTCTCCAATTATTCACTTGCAAAAAAAATATCACGTAAAGCATACGTTGCCAATTAAAATAATGATGAAGCCACTGAGCGACTGAACATGGGCGCACTATGGGCACCCTCTGAGAGACTTTATTTTAATTTCGTGATAATAAATATTTTATATATTATAATAATAATAATTCTTCAAATTGAATATAGTTATTTGATACCCTCATACAAAGGGAATATTTGGCAAAGTACTTTCATAGAAGAGATCATTGTGTGTGTGAGTTGACTAAGGTTTTTGTCCTCATCTAACAGTTGACAATAGTGCAGGAGTGTGGAGCTTTGTTTGACTGTGGAGAAGTATATTGTGTGGGAGTGTGGAGAAATGTGTTTTCTTTGCACAATCAACTTCTCCACTTTCAAACAGCTCTGCACTCCCACACGTAGGGTTGCTAGCTTAGAGCGCCAAAGTCCTCTTTCACTCACGTGACTCCAAATAACCTACTGGACTTTGTTGAATATGGAAATTGATCAACCTTCATACTTGAGTTGATCTCCTTATCACTCATACTTGTGTTGCAGCAAGAAACAGATACAACATGCATGAAAAAACATAAATGAGAAGAAATAAACTCACAACTCAACAAGGGTTCCAAATCAATGGCTTAATCAATACGTGAGCTATTCGAAATTATAAGTTTCACGGTTTGTTTTAGTATCGACAAGCATTGTAAAAACTAAGAGTTTAAATTGAATCAATTACTTCCTTCTATTAAGGTTGCCCAGATTAATGCATATAATAAAATATTCACTTCAATTGAATGCTAAATTTGCATGGAAACGCAATCACATGAGTCCCTTCGTTGGGTTTCAGAGTAGACATAAAGCCACAAAATTTATTCCTGGACGAAAATTTTTGTCCCAAGGTCTCTAATTTTAGAGTTTCAAGTTGTTCAACCGAGAGACGGCTCTCTCTATCTCTACAATTCAAGGGACTTGCAGGTATTTGGCACTCGAATTAAATTCGTTCAACCAATAAGGGACTTGCGGGTATTTAGCGTCCCGATTAAATTCCTTTGACCCAGAACCACAAAAGCATGCGTGTATAGATTTGGAATGGTACTTCTGGAAATAGTAAATGGGCACTAAAAGTTATTCAAGCACATACTCAAGAAGTTGTCATTTAAAACCTTAATTTGGATGTTATATGGATCGTTGAACTTTATCGTTATATATCTATAAGATTTGAGTTCTTTTGAATCTAAATTTTTTTGTCATGTAATACTTTGATATGTATTCCCCATTATTTCTACAAGTGTAATATTAAAATTTGACCTGTAATATTTTTATATGTTTTCTCTAATATTTCTAACCGTGTAACAAAAATTTGATATGCCTAGTGAATGTTTTATTAATTTTTTAAAAACTTTCTAAATTTTAGCTTTTTCTCAAAAGTAAACTAGTAATGCTTGCCACATGCCACTTCTTCAAATCTAATTCTAATTTGTATTTCTAAGGTAATATGGTATGTCTCCTCAAATATGTGAAAATTTCACAATCTGAAATGAAATTATAGCTAGAACTTCATGATTACTTCATTGAAATTAATTTTAGGACCATTCACAAACTCTACTTTCCACACTGTATATCTCCAATTTTTACCAAACATCCTTTGAGTTTTTTTTTTTAATATTCTCAAAATTCTGTATTTTGAATCTTCTTAGAAAAATATTTATATCCAAATTTCTAAGATCATTTGTTTGAAATTGATTTTAAGACCATTCATAAACCCTAACTTCCATAGGGTATATCTTGAAAGATACAAAAAACTAGAATCTAAATTTTTTAGTGGATGTATCTTGATATGCCTTTTAGATGACCTCCACATTCAAAATCTGAAACATCTCCTCAAAATAATTATAGAAAAAATTCTGAGATGACTCATTGAAACTCATTTCAAAACCAATTACAAACCTTAAGTCCCATAGAGTATGTCTTTGAAACTATAGTGAACCCACATATAAAATTTTATCTAAAGGTTATCAAGATCTCTTCTTAATATGCTTAAAATTTCACCTTTTAAAATATCTTTGAAAAAAATATTATCGTATTTGAAGTAGAAAAAACTGGGCTGATATGTTTTGATAACAAATGTTATGAACCATACATCTTAAAAAACCAATAATTAAAATCCACTCTGAGGGATAAAGCTCCTCTTGCAATGAATACAATATATGACAAAATTTCATTATTGAAAAAAATAATAAAATTATAGATAAATAGTAGTGTTTTATCTCTGTTGAAATGATATATTTATATATATAGATTACATTTTGAAGTAATATATTCAATTATCAACCATTACGTTGGAGATTAAAATGATTGAAATGAGATATTTTGAACTTAAAGTTTTATGACATCACATTGAACACATTATGCCTAAGAGTAAATATGGAAATAAAGAACATGTTAATACATATATGGTAAAACTTGGAAAGTTTAAAGTGACTCCTGCTAAAAATTACATTATCTTAAAGTTTTATAGTACATATTAGCAGTGGTCCTCTCCTCGTTCTCTTGTAAAAGGAGAGAAAACTCATCGCACCAAAATTTGCCATACAAATAATATTCCATTGTATTTTCTATTCGAATCCATCTTTATAGAATATTTATGACCTCTGCTGTAGACTTTGTTACCACTACTATTATTTTATTTGCCTAAATTTTCCATCACCATTGAACAACTCCACAGTCTTAGCTTTTGAAGTTTTTTGATATTCAAATAACATTCTGGATACATCTTCAATGCTTCACATAACATGATCGTGAATATTTGATGTTCAGGCATTGCATCGTCCTCTATTTCGGGTAATTCTTCCAAGTTTTTTAATAAAATTATAGAAAATATTTTCAATGAAGAAAATGATCCCCTTTTACCAAAATTTTCTGGGAATTTTTTTAATTTACAACAGTTTATGATTTCTAATTTTTTTAGATTCTGAAGTTTATGTAAATCTGGAAGTTCTTCCAACTGGTTGCACCCCTCCAACTTAAGCGAGCTTAAATTCTGAAATTTATAGAACCTACTCTCCATTTTAACCACACAAGGACATTTTAACAAAAGCCTTTTGATCTTGGACACACAGAAGAAATCATCTGGTAAATATGCGAGCATTGTGAATCTAAATTGGAGTGTCTCTATTTGATCCATAGAGCCCATTGTTCCCTCACTAATGAATTCTCCATTGTTATCCAGGTATAACTTCTTCAGCTGTGTTAGAGTGCGCAAATCGTTGATAGAAGCCACCATTTTAGGACTACTTCTCTGGCCGCTTTTTGTCCACACCCGACTGCAACCATCCATCAGTAAGCATTGCAAGGAGGTAAGCAGTGACATACTCCGAGGCAAAGATTGTAAATCTTCACAATTCTCAAGCCCTAAATGCCTTAGGGATCTTAGCCTATGAATGCCCGATGGCAATTCTCTGATTTTAGACCCACCAAGTAGAAGAACTTCCAGGCTTACAAGATCTGTAAGTGAGGCAGGTAGCCTAGTAATGGGCACCCCTACTAACCCGAGGAATACCAACTGTTTCAAACACCCCACACTCTCTAGCAATGAACGGAGGGATGTCCCATTCAAATTTAAAATCTTAAGGGAGACCATACTCCTAAGCAATTTTCTTGGAATCTCTTCAAGATGATTTCCAACCAAGTTCAATGAGGAGATTTCTGGAGCTCGGAACGACACCGGAAGCGAACTCAATTTGTTGTGGTTCAAGAAAATCCGAGTGCGCCCTGAACATTCATCTTCAGTTAACGCTGCCAAACCCTTACCTGACCGCCAGTAGAAGTTTTCTTCCCGTTGAGCGATCTGCATTCCCAAATCGCGCAGGATGTCGTGCACCCTGAAATACACCACGGAGCCATCCACGTCTCTCATTATCGGTTCGATCAAGCAACGATTTGCTAAAAGGTTTATGTAAATTCTCCCCACCTCAAATGGGTCGTGGCTACGCTCATCTTGCCCATCCTTTCTTGCAACTAGCCCTTCGCCTACAAACAGCATAATCGGAAGTTCCATACAGATGACCTGGCCTTCTAAATAGACACATAAGTAGAGAAAGCACAATTGCAGATTAACGTCGTACCTGGCCAGGGCATCGTAACTCCACCTCAGGGGATCATAAAGAGCTTCTCGAAGGTCTTGGCTGTCGGCGTTCGGCAGCCTCCCGACTGCGAACTCCCATTCTTTTGGATCAACAATGCCTGCCATTGACCTGCCAACTGCTTTGATAGCAAGGGGAAGCCCTCCACACTTGGCACACACAGCCCTGGCTGTTTTCTCCTCAACGCTTACCGGCGGATTTCTATTATTATATGGAAAAGCGTGATGAGCGAACAACGGCCAACTGTCATCTTCGAGCAAATCCTCCATTTTTATTGCGGACCTTTCTTCATTAACCCCCATCTCTAACACTGCTCTCTTATTCCTCGAACTCACAATAACTTTGGAGGTCGAGTGGTCGGTTAGCAACGGTACACCTAATTCTTCCAGCAATTTTGCACCCTCTCCCCAAACATCATCTAAAAATAAAGCAAATCTCTTTGTCTGCATACTGTGATTCATCCAGATTTTCACGCCTTCTGGATTCGTATGATATTCCAGGTCCTTTACATTTGTTTGCATTGCTATCTGCTGGCAGAGTTCCTTTCCAAGACTTGTGTATGACGGAAACTGAGAAACAGTTAGCCAAAGCAATAAGCCATCGCTAAAGACATTCTGCACCATTTCACTGTTGAAGATTCTCTTGAAAAGCAGTGTCTTTCCAGATCCACCCTTGCCTACTACACCAATGCACGAGAACTCTGAATCGATCACTAGTTTTTCGAGTGTTGCAATAGCTCTGTCTTGTCCGACTATAAGGGGTTCCTGGATGAAGAATCCGGTGGAAGCAAGAGATTGGGAAGCGGTTGCAGAAGAAATGGTTGAAGAAGGCATGGCTTCGATGCTTTCCTCTATAGTCTGCCCAATTTCCTGCTTGAGTTCCTCTAAGAGCTCAGGAATTTGGGCCCACGCAGCCAAAGGAGACAATTGTAGATGTTCTTTAATATCTGAAATAAGATGAGTGATCTTTCTACTTGATTGATATCGGAAAACAACATCATACCTTGGAGCAATTGTGCACTGTTGGACCAGTTCTGATGCTTCTCTGAGAAGCAGATCCAACTTTTTAAGCCATATATTGATGGCTGAAGCCTTATCATAGCACCGAGAAGTGGGAATTCCACTCCCCCTATTCAATGCTGGGCGATATCGCTGGATCTGCTTGATGATAGGCTGGATGTTTTTTACCAGACGCTCAAGGGAACCCAATTCTTTCTTATAGCGAATAGCAATCCCTATTTGGTGAAGAATCTGGTTGATTAAATTTTCTATGGCCACACCAGCAAATCCAGAGACCACAATAGCTTCGGCCATCGTGTAATTTTGTATAACACAAACACAACGAAAACACTCGCACAGAGTATCTGTGAAATTTTCAAAATATATTCAGAAGTCTCAAAATGACAATTTCATCTCTTACTGGACTGGTTAGGTAGATATTTTAAAACAAATGAGTGAACCATTTCAGTCGTCAAATTTGAGTGTGAACTTTAGGTTTGGATCCCTAACTTATCACGTAAGAAATGTGGGGTTTGGAGTATTGACTTGACTTGCGTAAGGTGGGGTTTTGAGGACGGCTGCGGGGTTCGTAATCTTGACTTTTGGTGTTTCCAATTTATGTGGTGAAGAAGGCGAGTGAGCATGCCAGTCGACTTCGAGAAGACAAAGTGGTTGACGTTACAAACTCGTAGCGTTGGAATTTGGTTGAAGTAAAAAGACAGCCGTTGGAATTGGGACGATTTTTAACATATATGTCAAAGTTTCTATTATTTAATGATTTAAGACTCTTATTTTATAAGATTGGGATGTTTTAACATTATTTAAGATTTATAGGTTCTATTATTTAATCGTCTAAGACTTTAGTCTAGAGTATTGGGATGTTTAGTGTGTTTAATATTGTGATTAAATAATTCAATGATTTTATATCTTAGCTTCTATTATTTAATGATTTAAGACTTTATGTTAGAGGATTGAGATGTTTTAACATTATTTAAGATTTATAGGTTCTAGTATTTAATGATCTAAGACTTTATTCTATAAGATTGGGATGTTTTAACATTATTTAAGACTTATAGGTTCTATTATTTAATGATCTAAAACTTTATGCTATAAGATTGGGATGTT
>APFE031121996.1:0-25678 GCA_000404065.3 Pinus taeda
CATTTTCTGCTCCTTCGTCTGGGCCGTTGGGGTCGATTTGATCATCTACATAGACAATCAGCCCGTGCAACAAGCCCAGAAGATGCTGAACATGTTTATCTGGTTGCGGCCATGACCAATTACTCATATTGTAATTGAAATTACTCATATTGTAATTGAAAGGATAGAACTTGGAAGTGTTTTCAACCATCCTAATAGGGAGAGGAATATGGAAGCTCATAGTTTATCTAAAGTTGACTTTTTTTTTAATAGAAAATAAGAATGGAAACATTTCAGAATATTATAATGTTTTTCATGAATTAATAGTTGGAACAAGAGATTTCTTCATCTAAATATTTCCTACCTCTATTTCCTACCTCTAATCAGAGATAATTTTTTAGTAATTTTGATCATTCTATTTAATCTATTTTTAACAAGTAAGAAAAACATACACATTATTTGAATAGGTAAGTGATTTTTTTTTAATGCACTAGATCTAATAAGTGATTTTTTTTTAATGCACTAGATCTAATAAAGTTAAGAACTAATAGCTTATTAACTAAATATTTTATCTTAAACTTAAAAATATTTCATTCGAAAACTGATTATAAAAAATGTTTAAAAAAACATGAAAAATAAATATTTTATAAACTTTTTCAAAAAGAAAAAAAAAACAATATTAAGTATGATAACTAATAAAAAACAATAAATATTTATTTATTTATTTTAAATAAATTTAATATTAATAATTTATTACTAATAATTAATATAATAAAATTTCATTAAAAATCATTTATATACATCACATGAAGGTCATTTACTTTAAATTCTACAACTGCTTTAACAATAATAACATCATCATTGAAGTGTGGGGTATAGAGCTATAATAATGGTTCTACAATTATGAGATTTATACATTATATCTCAAAGTTAATTGAGGTTTGAATGATGCAGTTTAAAATTTTAAATTAAAAAATATTTATAAGCCTAATAAAAATTAAACAAGAATAACATCATCATTGAAGTGTGGGGTATAGAGCTATAATAATGGTTCTACAATTATGA
The DNA here is from genome assembly GCA_000404065.3 of Pinus taeda. Lineage (NCBI taxonomy): Eukaryota > Viridiplantae > Streptophyta > Pinopsida > Pinales > Pinaceae > Pinus > Pinus taeda. The sequence goes on from APFE031121996.1 coordinate 1,045, forward strand.
GATTTATACATTATATCTCAAAGTTAATTGAGGTTTGAATGATGCACTTTAAAATTTTAAATTAAAAAATATTTATAAGCCAAAAATGTTGCAATGAAATATAGTCACCCATCTCACTAAAATGCGGATTGTGAACCTTAGTGGAAGTATTACCATTTCATCATGTATTGTAGAATGGGAAGTTGAAGCTATGAAATATGGTCCAGGATTATAGATTATAAAGTTGAGGCTAAAATGTCTGAAATGTTGTAAGATATATGAGTTGCGGTTTGGAAAATGAGAGTGGGAAATGTTCACATATATAACAACTTTTCTTAATAACATTTCTTTTTTATTGTGGTGTAAGAATGTGCATTGATTGAAGGTAGATTTTAGTATTTAATAGGTTTTTAACCCAATCACTTGTTATGTTATTATTTAGTTTTGAATATATAGATCAAATGTAGATTTTAATATTAAATAGATTCTAAACAAAATTAATTGTTATGTAATTAATTAGTTGTGCTTTGTTTAAAGATGTTTTGGAGTTTATGATTGGAATCGGGAAAAAAAATCGGTTAAGAATAGATCTTTGTTGCTTAAAATTGGTTTTGAAGGCATAATTTTTGAGATAATTTAATAATTGTATTGAGATTTTACATCACAGTTGGTGACACAGTTAGGAGTTCTTAAGTCAAAGTATTACATAAAAAAAGGTCAGGAGTTGTAAGTTAAAGGGTTACATAAAAAAAGGTTTAGTTTAATTGATTAAATTTTTGTACTCATAAGCACCTCTAAGTATATAATCATGATGGAAATAAGTCAAAGAGTTACATAAAAAAAATTTAGTTCAATTGATTAAGTTCAATTGCAATTGATTGAGTTCCTATCCCTAAAACACACAACTCTAATGGAAAATCGTGTGCCCTAATGGAAAATCAGTGTACATTCTCACATCAATGTCCTTGAAATCTAAAAAATATTGGTTAAGAATATAGATTTTTGTTATTTAAAACTGGTTTTGAATGTATTAAAAACAAAATTCTCTTTGTGTAGATTATGAAATATTTACAATTTAAATTTGTAGTTCCTCTCAAATTTATAATTCCAACAAAAATTTGTTGATTATGAAATATTTGCAACTCAAATTTGTAATTCCAACAAAAATTTATAAATCCTTCTTTCAGAGACTTTTTTTTTAGAGAATTTTCCAAACTGAAATTTGTAATTTCAACACAAACTTGTAAATCCCAAAATATGCTTTCAATATATTTAAGAAAAGTACCAAATGAGGAATCACAGATTCTTTAGAAAACCATTTCATACAGATTCCTTAGCAAACAATTTCATTACTTAAGGGTCAAAACGTTAAACGACCCCTTTAGATCTTAGGAAAGTTAATAAATTGAGTTAAACCTGAAGTTTATGTTTAAGAAGCAAGAATATCCAGTGTTGGGGATTTATCTATGCCCAGATGTCGATTGGGGAACACTATTTCAACCAAGGTGTTAAACGAAAATCAAATTTAAACCATTTTGACAACACGATTTTTATAATCAAGAATATTGATTTCATAATAAGAATGATATGCCCCTTCATATACATACAAAATGGAACGAAATCGGGCCCTGCAGTCACTCTAGAAGGTTCACACAAAACGGAACGAAATCGAGCCCTGCAGGCACTCTAGAAAGTTCACAAGAGATGATTCTAGACTATAATACTACTAGGTACCACTGATCTTCTATGAACTAAAGTAGTAACCTGTCGGGAATTTGCAATTGCCATACTCTGCAAAAGCAAGATAAAAACACATCATAAAATTAATCATCAAAAGACCTTCAATAATGGTAGCACATATGCAGACAAAAAGTAAGCTAATCGTGGGATAATATATGAACTTACTTGGACACTAGGTAACGACATAGGCAGCACCCTGGAAGTCCCACATTCCATTCTTGCGGCTGTTCTTTTCATAATAACTATTAAAAGCATATGAGGCATGGGCTTCCAGCATGTTAGGGTTGTAGTAAGACGTCCCAGGTGGAATTTGCTTGCAATCCCCCCTTCTCCACATGCGTAGTTTAATGCCGCCTGGAGCTTACTAGTATCGATCTTGGAATTTGCAACGTACCACGTCTCGGATGCTCCTTCTGGGGTTGTCCTACTGCTGCGATGATGCTGCACAGAGGTGGCCGGGGTGGAAGAGGAATTGCTTCCAGAGGTGGGCGCCTGGTTTTTCATGGTTGCAGGTGTCAGAGCAATATTGTAAATGTGCTCCTTGGTTGGGTAGAACAAGCCGTACTTGTGCTTCCATGTGGGACTGGGCTTCTGGTTTTCATTAAAGAGAGCAAAAATGAAGGTGTCTAGAGGGGCCTGGGACTTGAGCAGAGTTCCATAGTTGCAGAGGACATTCTTGACGAGGTTCCCATTGTAGGCCGCAGCGTTGTCAAGGTTAGCACCGGTTTCACCCTCGTCGCCCTTAGATGGCCACCCAGTCTCAGACACGAAAATGTCGAGGTTCTTATACCTAAGGGCTGACATTGCAGAGAACACTACGTTGAGCTGTGGTCAAAGAGGTTCGTGTACAGGAGCCCGGTGTTGCTGTCCCGGACTGTGGCACTGGGATGAAATAGTGCATAGTCCAGAGAAATATCGTTGGCATCACCCTAGTAGGCAAAGAAAGGGTAGACATTGACCATGAGAGAGGACCCCATTTGGCTTAGAAAATTGATCATTGGCTTTATCGTGGTCTCCACAAGGTCGCTCTTGAAAAGTCTGGTTGATGGCGGGAAAGAGTTCTGGAGCACACTGGTGGCAACGGGGCTTGACACTTTGATAATTCTATCGAGGTTGTATTTGACGAGAGCCATGTGAATATTCTTCATGACAGGGACAATGTAGGAGGTGAAATCATTAGAATTGTGTTAAAATCCATTTATTTTTTCCAACTATTACCTACAGTTATGGAAGTAAACTCCAGTCTTTCCTTAATTTCTGGAAACCAACTGCAGTTAATTAATTTTCTGGTTGGAGCTTCTGAAGTGGTCCATTACTCCATCTCGAGTTCTCTACCTTGATTTGTGGAAGACCTGACACATAGCCATTGGAAGCTTGATGGAATCTTGGCTACAAATTCATACGTCTGGTCCCCAAGCTTGTATCTCAATTCCCTTTAGGTTTTACACCATCTAGCTGAGAGAGCAAAGCTTGGAAGTGCCTTCAGACTTTCTGTATTCTTTTCTTTTGCTTGGATTGAAGCCGTAGTGCTGTTTCAGTAAAGAAAGCAAGTGGACTGTGGTTTGTAGCAAGAGCATTATGAATGGCCGGAGGTATTTATTTGGGCATTAAACCTTCATTTTTATTCTTTAATTCCGCATATAGAATTGCTATTAGAAATACTTACATTGGTATCAGAGCTTCCGTGTATCTCTGCCTTGATGTGTTCTACCTATCTTATGTTGTTATGTGACCGACTTCAATCCCAAATACGTATATGGTTATAACCATATAATCCCAAATGTTGTGCCTATACATTTAGATCTATGGAATGAATCAATGTTTGGGGAAATTGCTTTGTATTTGTAATTTTTTGTGCGCGTTAATAATTATATGGAAATATCCAATGCCAACAACGTTATATTTCCTGAACACACAATATCACAGAAACATTATTTTATTTCAACGCTACAAATAAAGTCCTAGTAAACTTTATACTGGTTTATCTCTGAGTTAAGCCTGTCGGCACATGCATACCCGTAAGTCAATCTATTTTTAGGAACTCCTGTTGAATAGCCTATGAAGTAGAAATACCATGCAACATACCGAAATTGGCGGAGGCTATATGGTGCTGCAAGCGGAAATATTTGGGAATGTGATGGAGACCCATTAAGTCCATGATTGTAGATTTTGGAAAAAGCTGGGAATCAGATCAAGCTACTACATTATATCTTTCCTTTTATTAAGAAGCCTAAAAAACGCGAACATTACCTCAGGATCTTGATATTATTTTGTATTTTCTGTTGGATTTCTATTTTTTGAGAGGTAATTCTTTCCCCGTGCCTTTTGATTAGAGTTTTAAGGGGGCCTGGACTTTGGAACCTGCCCTTCTGTTCTAACTCTATTTCGAAATTGTGAGATTTGACAGGCGCAATTGGAAATACAATGGTTTTATTGTTTATTTTCTTATGGTGTTTTGGTGCCAACAGTTTCATCTTCCACAGTTTGTGTTGCCTTATGGTGTTATTTTTTTTCTTTTTTCTTTTCATCTCGTGTTTGTTATGTCTTGAAACACTTTCAATCCATCTTCTGTGAAAGTTGGATGATTTATTTATTGGGCGTGTTTTCTCCCTACATGCTAGATGATTTGTTCTCTACTTATTCCACTACTTCGTGCCACAAGTTTTGTGTTATGTGATTTTTAAATCTAACTCAATTCTTAAAGGGGAATTCCCAAAGGGATCTATCAAATGGAATGTAAAAGCACCCAATTCTCATGCTACTAGAAAGGAGATAATTTATACAGACTATTGTATTTTTGGGTTGGCCAAAAAAAAAATAAAAAATTATATGGTGTTCCACATGTTTTAAATTTGTATTTACATTTAAAGATAAAAGTATCGTAATTATTTAAATGTATAAACTTAAGGACAAAGCCTGAAGTCAAGCCAGCTAGCCTTTGAACTGCATTTGCTATGCAAGTGCAAAGTAGATCAACGCTGCTTGAGTCAATCTCCGGGTTTTTTTTATAAATTGAACAATCGATTTGCAGTCATTTACGGTAATGCTGAGTGATTTAACTTTAATTTTGATTTTGTGAAGAATTATTACTGTTGTTTACCGTAATGCTGACATTTATGACAATGATTTACGTTATATGGAGTTTATTTAAAATGTCAATTTGACTTACTTCTTTCAGTAAACATTATTTTTACTCGTTAATTTTTTTATGCCATTTATGTAAAGAATAATGTCTAGTGATCCATATAATTTTAATTAATTAGAGAATAACCACAACATCTTTAATTAAATAAAATTATATAGTTTGATTGGTTATATCACAGAAAGATTATTTAGACATTAAATTGTAATTAATTAGACTAAATATAATAAATTTCATCCCACAGGAATTTTTATTATATTTATGTAATTAATTAGGATAAAATTTCATAACCTACCCACAGGAGTTATGAATTAATAGTTTTATCATAAAGTTCAAACCAATGAATAATTGAATCTGCTTGAATTAAAAATTTAGCCCACAGGCAATTTTTATGTCATTAGATTCAATTTTGAGCATGATTTACATTGGTAAAACATGAAATTTTATTCAGCCTCAATTTTAACATAAGCATGTGATTTTTAATTTTGATGCAGTAGTACAACCTGCAAATTTTTCTGAAATTCGTTGTGACATTCCCGAACTCAAGGGAGATAACTATAAGGTTTGGAAGGAGAGGATTCTCCTTCATTTGGGGTGGATGGACATAGATTATGCTATTAGGAAAGATGAACCACCGGCACTCACTAATACCAGCACTGCAGCGGACATCACGCTTTATGAACGATGGGAGCGATCCAATCGTCTAAGCATGATGTTCATTAAGACTAAAATTTCAGCTGGTATTCGTGGTTCTGTTGATCAACATGAAAAGGTCTGAGACTTGTTGAAGGCCATTGATGATCAATTCGTCACTTCTGACAAGGCACTAGCAAGCACCCTAATCATGAAGTTCTCATCCCTAAGGCTCACCAGTGTGAAAGGTGTGCGCGAGCACATCATGCAGATGAGGGACATTGTGGATCAATTGAAGAAACTCGAGGTTGATATATCGGAGTCCTTCCTAGTGCACTACATCTTGAACACCCTTTCGCACCAATATGGACCTTTCAAAATATCATACAATATACATAAGGATAAATGGTCAATTAATGAACTCATGACCATGTGTGTTCAAGAGGAAGAGAGACTAGTGATGGAACTGGGAGAGAGTGCAATGCTGGCAACGCGTGGAAAGGGAAAATCTCAAGCCAATCAGAAAGGGAAAGGTAAAGTGCCTCCCCACGCCGATATAAAGAAGGATTCCAAGTGTTTCTTCTATAAAAAGAAGGGACCCATGAAGAAGGAATGCACCAAATTTCAAAAATGGCTTGCGGACAAAGCTAATTTAATCTCGTTTGTTTGTTATGAATCTAATATGGTTAATGTCAATATTAACACATGGTGGATTGATTCTGGATCAACAATTCACATTTCGAATTCCTTGCAGGGTTTGCAAAACCTAAGGAAACCAGTGGGAAGTGAGCAAAGCATCTTATCAGGAAACAAGATGGGCTCGCATGTGGAAGCTATAGGAACATTTTATTTAACTTTAAATAGTGGCTTTGTTTTAGAATTAGAAAAGACCTTTTATGTTCCAAGTTTTTCTAGAAACTTGATTTCAGTTTCAAGGCTTGTACCTTTTGGATATTCCTTAAACTTTTTAGAAAAATCTTTCAGTCTATTTTATAAATCTGATTATGTTGGGAATGGTATTTTGTCTAATGGTCTTTACTACATTAATTTACAAAACATTGTCACTTATGATTCAATGCATGTTCACGCTGGCACTAAAAGATGTGTTATTAAAGAAGATTCCTCTAAATTATGGCATCGGAGACTAGGTCATATCTCCATAGAAAGAATTAAAAGATTGTTAAATGAAGGGGTACTTAATACTCTGGATTTTACTGATTTTGAAACTTGTGTGGACTGCATAAAGGGAAAGCAGACTAACAAGTCAAAGAAAGGTGCCAATAGGAGTTCAGACATATTAGAAATCATACATATTGATATATGTAGTCCAGACATGGACTCAAATGGTCAGAGATACTTCATCTCCTTTATAGATGATTACTCACGATATATGTATCTCTACATGCTTCATAAAAAGAGCAAAGCATTAGATGCCTTTAAGATATTTAAGTCTGAAGTAGATAAACAATGCGTCAAGCAAATTAAAATCATGAGATCAGATAGAGGTGGAGAATATTATGGTAGATACACAGAAGATGGACAAGCACCTGGGCCATTTGCTAAATTTCTTCAAGAGCATGGGATTGTTGCCCAATACACCATGCCTGGTTCACCCAACCAGAATGGTGTAGCAGAAAGAGGAAATCGAACATTATTGGACATGGTGCAGAGTATGCTTAGCAACTCCAATCTTCCTAAATCCTTGTGGACTGAAGCACTTAAGACGACAGTGTATATATTAAACCGAGTTCCAACCAAGGCGGTTGCTAAAACGCCATTTGAATTATGGAAAGGTTGGAAACTGAGTTTGCGACATATGCGCGTTTGGGGATGCCCGTCTGAAGTGAGAATTTATAATCCACAAGAGAAGAACCTGGACCCAAGGACCATTAGTGGGTATTTAATTGGATATGTTGAAAGGTCTAAAGGTTACAGATTTTATTGTCCATCTCACAACACTAGGATTGTGGAATCAAGAAATGCGAAGTTTCTTGAAAATGACTTGATCAGTGGGAGCGATCAAACCAGAAACATAGTTTCTGAGAAGGATCATTCAAAATGTCAACCTTCCACTTCAAGTGATAGATTAATTATTGTTCATAGCACCCCTAAAGTACAAACTGGTGTTGAACAACCAATTGTTGAAGTTCCACAAGCTGCTGACGATATTCCAGTAGATCAAGGAGTTCAAGAGTTGCCAAGAACTTTTGAACAACAAGTTGACCCACATACTTCTCAGGAAGATGATGGTACAACATTAAGAAGATCTATTAGACCAAAAAGATCATCAATTCCTAATGATTATGTTGTGTATCTACAAGAATCTGACTACAACATTGGAGTCGAAAATGATCCCGAGTCATTTTCACAAGCCATGAGTTGCAAAGAATCAGAACTATGGTACAATGCCATGAAGGAAGAGATGAATTCCATAAAGAGTAACGAAGTCTGGAATCTTGTTGAGTTGCCTAATGGTGCAAACGCCATTGGATGTAAATGGGTCTTTAAGACAAAGAAAGACTCATTAGCAAACATTGAGAGATACAAGACAAGACTTGTTGCTAAGGGATTCACTCAGAAAGAAGGAATCGACTACATGGAGACTTTTTCTCCTGTATCAAAGAAAGATTCCTTGCGCATTATTATGGCATTAGTAGCCCATTTTGACTTAGAGTTGCAACAAATGGATGTGAAAACGACCTTTCTCAATGGAGATCTAGAGGAGGAGGTTTACATGAAACAACCTGAAGGATTCCCCTCTAGTGATGGTGAGCAATTCGTTTGCAAGCTCAAGAAGTCATTATATGGTTTAAAACAAGAATCACGCCAATGGTATTTGAAATTCCATAATGTAATTTCTTCTTTCGGTTTTGTAGAAAACATTATGGATCAATGTATATACTAAAAGTTAGTGGGAGTAAAATTTGTTTTCTTGTTTTATATGTGGATGACATTTTGCTAGCAACCAATGATAAGGGTTTGCTACATGAGGTGAAACAAGTCCTCTCTAAAAATTTTGATATGAAGGATATGGGTGAAGCATCTTATGTCATTGGAATTAAGATCCATAGAGACAGATTTCGAGGCATCTTGGGTCTATCACAGGAAACCTATATTAATAAAATTTTAGAGAGATTTCGGATGAAGGATTATTCACCAAGTGTAGCTCCCATTGTGAAGGGTGATAGGTTCAATTTGAACCAATGCCCGAAGAACGACTTTGAAAGGGAACAAATGAAGAACATTCCATATGCTTCTGTTGTCGAAAACCTAATGTATGCTCAAGTCTGCACAAGACCTGACATTGCATTTGTTGTGGGAATGTTGGGACGATATCAGAGTGATCCAGGTTTAGACCATTGGAGAGTTGCAAAGAAATTAATGAAGTACCTTCAAGGAACCAAAGACTAAATGCTTATGTATAGACAGACGGACAACTTGGAAGTAATTGGCTACTCAGATTCAAACTTTGTTGGATGTGTTGATTCACGCAAATCAACATCAGGTTACATTTTTATGATGGCCGGTGGAGCTGTATCATGGAGGAGTGCCAAGAAAACGTTGATTGCCACTTCCACTATGGAAGCCGAGTTCGTCTCCTGTTTTGAGGCTACATTACGTGGTGTATGGCTTAAGAGTTTCATTTTTGGGCTTAGAATTATGGATTCTATCTCTAAGCCATTAAGAATGTTTTTATGGCTAAAAACAACAAAAGTGGGAGTCGAAATAAACACATCGACATTAAGTATTTATCTATAAGGGAACGTGTTAAAGAAAAGAAAGTGGTCATTGAGCACGTCAGCACTGAATTGATGATTGCTGATCCTTTGACTAAGGGCATGCCACCATTTAAATTCAAGGATCATTATGAATATGGGACTTGGTTCCATTATGTAAGTTCTGCCATTGTAAATGACAATGTTAATTTTAAATGAAATTCTTAATCATTGTGATGTTTTTTTCTCATATTTATGTGCACTTAAGTTGATTTGAGAAAATTCATTAAGAAGGACCAAGAATAAACATAGTTTATTCATGAAAAATGTTGCCACATAAATTATAATAAGAATAAATACATAGTAAATACATGGAAGATAATACTCGTCATTAGAGGACTTATCGCCATGATTCATGTATCTATTACTTAATATAGATTATCAATGGTTTTTAAGTTGAGACATTAAGTTTGGAAGTATGGACCAAGTGGGAGAATGTTAAGCTCCATTAATTTTTCCAACTGTTACCTACAGTTATGGAAGTAAACTGCAGTCTTTCCTTAATTTCTGGAAACCAACTGCAGTTAATTAATTTTCTGGTTGGAGCTTCTGAAGTGGTCCATTACTCCATCTAGAGTTCTCTACCTTGATTTGTGGAACACCTGACACATAGCCATTGGAAGCTTGATGGAAGCTTGGCTATAAATTCATCTGTTTGGTCCCCAAGCTTGTATCTCAAGTCCCTTCAGTTTTTACACCATCTAGCTGAGAGAACAAAGCTTGGAAGTGCCTTCAGACTTTCTGTATTCTTTTCTTTTGCTTGGATTGAAGCTGGAGTGCTGTTTCAGTAAAGAAAGCAAGTGGACTGTGGTTTGCAGCAAGAGCATTATCAATGGCCGGAGGTATTTATTTGGGCATTAAACCTTCATTTTTATTCTTTAAATCTGCATATAGAATTGTTGTTAGAAATACTTACAAATTGGCCAAGACTTCATTGCCGACAGCTATGGCCGTGATCTGGGTGCCCGGAACGTAGGCAACCACATTCTGCTGGACCCCAAACATAGGCTCACGAAAGACGACGAGCAACGTTGCAGAGTTGCTCATTGGGAAGGGCAATGGTGATTTTAATGTTGGTACCACTGAATGCATGTAGAGCTACAGGGTCTGCGTCGTAGAGCTTCAACTTGTTTGATGCCTTGGCTCTCGATCAGCGGCACTATCTTGGAAGCCGGGGAAAGATTGTCTGCTTTGTGACCATAGTTGATACCCACTGTGCCAGCCCCTGCAAACCAAAACAAAACAAAAATGAAATTTACTTGGTCAATCACAGAAATCAAAGCTCAAAAAGAAATTTTGACAAACCAGACAAGAAAATGCGTTTTCTCAGCTGTAGAAGCAACGATAATCAGAGAAATTAAAGCTAAAACCGCTGCAGAGGCAACGATAGTCGAAGAAATTATAGCAAAAACCACGACGAACAAGATAAGAAAACTGCAGTTTAATTAAAGTTGAAACCCCCGACGAACCAAACTATAAAATGCATTTTCTTTGTCTAGTTCTCAGCTGCAGAGGCACTTAGTCGAAGAAATTAAAGCTAAAACCCCTGACAAACCAAACGATAAATGCATTTTCATGTCTAGTTCTCGGCTATAGATGCAACAATAATCGAACAAATTAAAGCTTAAACAGTTGATGAACCAAACGATAAAATGCATTTTCTTGTCTGGTTCTCAACTGCAGAGGCAATGATAATTGAAAAAATTAAAGCTTAACCTTGGACAAACCAGACTATAAAATGCATTTTCTTGTCTGGTCCCTGGCTGCAGAGACAACGATAATCGAAGAAATTAAAGCTAAAGCCCTTACAAAACAAACGCTAAAATGAGTTTTCTCACCAGTGGAGGCAACGATAGCCAGAACCACCACAATCACGATCAGCACCGAACTCGTCCGGAAGCTCATGCTGAGCAAAGAAACTATAACCAACCAAAGCTTCTTTCAAGTTCAATAAAATAAAATATGGAAACAAGGTTCTGAAATTCAAAATTCCAATCTGGAGTGCCATTATACAATTCAAAAAAAAATTGGTGAAACCACTGGTTTAGAGATGAAACTTGAATATTGAGCGCCTTTACAAGTTCAAACTTGAATGTTGAGCGCATTTTCAAATTCATATAACACGACATTAATGGTTGCAATATTGATACGTATTCCACCTCATACACCATTTTGTATGTATCAGCAATCGAGCTCATGTATTTTATTTCGTATGATAGCATTCCATGGCAATTAATATCAGATGGTATGGGGAATGGATAGCATATGATACATGACATGCCATGATACACATGCCACTTGTTTCAATGGGCATCGATACAAACAACGAGATGGGTGATCACATCATGCATATGTCCATCACTATTAACCAGAAAGTGTTACCTGAAAATTAAATAGATGTCAGAGTGCCCGTGCCCTGTGGTACTTAGGGGGTGTATTAATGGAGTTATAGAAGTGGAAACAGTTCTTGCCGATTCGGACCAGGATAAAACTGCACACAAAATATTTTCATATTTGAAGGCACACATAAATTGCACGGTTTTTTATACTAACGAGGTGTGAAATTTGTGTGCCTGTTGACATAAATCGTCGGCCTTTTTTTGTTGGCCCTCTCATTGACTTTGCAGACACCATGGATTTTGTGATTCTTGCTTAGCTCGATACCATTTGTTGGAAAGGTAAAGAAGTTAAACATACAATTCACCCAAAACATACGAATTGCAACTCTTCTATTGATCACACAAAACTTGATGCTTGTAATGAACCCGGTGAAGTGTATTTATCCTTTTCCAACTAATGACTTGCCTAAAATATCTTGACATGCAACCACACACTAAAAGTCGTTTATCGCTTAATTCGACTTGACTCAACCCTCAACACTCAGTTAACTAACTCTTTCGCCAACTCATGCGGGAGTAATTATCTTATTTTAACAAGCAGGAGAAGCAAAGATGGAGCCAAGAGAAAAGGTAGCAAAGCGAGTCTTAATGCTAGTTCTAGGATGAGATCGAGATCTTGAAGAAACTAGGGTAAGTGCAACAGAAACAAAAGTGAGGGCTATGGAGACAGCAGATCCAGAAGTAGATGTTGTTCATTCAGTAGCATCTTATCAACTAGTACTACTGATAGTCGATGCTCGTGGATGGATAGAATCATAAATAAGTGCCCCACCTGACCATAAAGAGCAAACACTACATACCGGAGATCAATTGCATGCTCTGCCATTTGCCATTCATGGATGGAATAATGAAATGGCATATATACATTCAACATGATTGTAGACGATGGGAAGCATTGATTCCGTGTGTAAGACCATCGCTAATGCAAATAGTCGAGATGTAAGCTTGGATCCTAACGAGAGAAATCGATTTCTTATTAAACTGGCTTGCGCGAGGTGTTCCTACACTACAAACCTTCCTGTCCTATGTCTGAGCTTCTTTCCCAGCAGCACCCTTTTGTCACTATTTGTAACTATTTTCCATTGTCACTCTTTGTATCGGCTTTTTGTCGCTCTTTGTAACTCAATGTAACAACTTCTTTCCTTCTTTTTTTGTCACTATCAAGCATTCAAGTTAGGGTTGGTTAGTGACAAATAGTTTTAGTTCTGGGAGGTTGGTTTATGAATATCTTCCCCTTAATTGCACGCATGCTGAAAAGTAAGGAAATCTTTCTTCAGAACATAATTAGTAGTGAGCCTGACCAGCCTGAAAGCAGGTGAAAAAAACATCTACCGTTCGAATGTGCAAGAAAAGGTTCGTTCCTATACTGCTTGACCGATGGAAAAGAGCGAGTACAAGCCTTCAAATCAAGCCAATATATTCTTTTATTCTTCTTCTAAATAAGCTAACCTGGTAATTGGTAGATAGTCTCTTTAAGGGCCTGTAAACCAAAATAGTGACCTCGTAGCAGCGATTAGGGAGGTCTATGGGTAGGACCATGACTATGATCACTGCTACTTAAATGTAATGAAGTTGACTCCATTCAATTAATCATTACGATAATCGATGCCATGATTACAAACACGCAGTATTTGCCTGTATAATGCATTGAATCTAGCATGGAGATATGGTTCATGGAGCTTCCCACAACTTGTTTTTTCTGTGGCTACTATAGCAATGATGGTCATCTTTTTAACACAATCTATACATTTATAGTGACCCCTTATTCGACTGAGGAAAGAAAAGGTTAACGGAATAAAATATCGGTTTCTAAGTTCACACGCTTCATCTAGTCAACCTTCACACACTTCACCCAATCAACCCGCTCAAGACAGGGACTTGCTACCTTGCAGCCCTCTTTGTTTATTATGAAAATCCAAAATCAACATTTACTTATAGAATTTTACTTCAACGTGAGTGCAACTAGAATCCCTTTGTCGAAATAATTGCCATCTTGCTTCCCCATCGTTAAAGATCTTGGTGAAAATAACTATTAATCTTTAAGTTTCCCATCGTTAAAGGTCTGGTGAAAATACTATTAATCTTTAAGCTCATGGGAAACTGAGATGAGTAAAATTTAAAAAGGTGGTGAGGAAAGCCAAAAATATTTTAAAATTAAGGGGAAAACTGGTTTAGTTTTCAAAAAGGAAAAAAGTTAAATAAAATTTGAAGTTTGGCCTATTATGATTCTCGCATGTTTTAATTTCCTTTTACACTTTTTTTTTTAAATAATTATTTAACTTTGAAATAATAATAAAAGATAAAATTATTAATTAATTATAAATCAAGTTTTTTATCTTAAAATTACTAGTTTTAAAGATTCTCTTTTGTATAGTGACCCAAATTCCAAACTACTTAGTCATGGGGAGAATACAATCCACTCCAATTCATATTAAAAATTACGTGTAAATTATAACTTACATATAATATTTAGTTTAGGATAATTCTTCAATAAATTCGTAAATGTTTTAAAATATGAACTGATCTGAAAAAAATGTATGTTGATGATTGCAGGTTCAATTCAATCAAAACATATATCAAAATGGCTAAATCAAAGTGGATTAAGTTTTATGTTTCCATGTCATCCCTTTATACTGTAAAAGGAAAACCGATACATTTTCCCAATTCCCGTTACATGTTAAATGCCTTCATTCTTCAACCATTTCCAACCTGTACTATAACTGATAGTTTGTACTTCGTGGGAATTTAGCTCGTGAACAATGTTACACACTCCAGATGTTTTCTTACATCGGCTTCAAGGAATTGGTTTGGTTTCCCCCGTGGATCGGCTGTGGAAATCACATTCTCTATACTGCTATATCAGAATAAGAAAGTTACTCAAAAAACCTAACCACTTCAAAGAAACGTAACCACTACAAAGTTTCTACTAACAGACTACTACTTTGTGTCAAATCAATTCACGAATTACATGCTGTCTCACAGTTTCAGTATCTGAAAGTCACGTTAAAGCATGTTACTATGACCATAATTGAAAACGCAAATGGTTTTGTAAATGTCTGGCGGTTTTGTCGATGTAGACAGTGGCTAGTATGTTGAACGAGTTTGACAGTTTTCTCTTTGGCCATTAATTTGTTATGGACGTCTCCAGGTGTGGTTAACTGTAACGAACCGGGAAGACGTCGTAGAAGGAGATGGAAAGAGATGGTTGATGATGCCGGTAATGTATGTTTCGTAAAGGTAAGTGAGATTTATATGACCCAATCCTCTGTTGAGTCACGGAGCTGGCAAGATATTTTATGAGACCCGTGGTGAACTTTCCCTTGGGCTTTGATTTTTATTAGAACTGAAGTTTTCATTAAAACATATTTTTGAAAATAAGAAAATGGGGTAAGGCAATGAAACCGGTTTTAGGCTATTGGGATAAGGCAATCTTGAACTATGTCGATTACGAGGTCAATGGGATAACTACCACTCCCTTTCTGTCTCCTGTCTCCTGCCTCGAGTACCCTTAACCCTGTTCCCTCCTTCCTGCGTTGAGCCTTCTGACCCGAGGTAAGGTCCTGAAATGACTATATACCGGCTCGCGTAGAAGACAGGCAAATTTGGTTTATATATACAAAATTAATTCACAAGGCAGGGCGAGTGTTGTAAAAGAATAAAATAAGAGACCAAGGTTTCCCACTCAACCAAAAAAGATTCCAAGGTTTTCCACTCAACCAACCAACCTTCGAGGATAATTAAATAGTTTACTAAATTTTAAATTAAGTCATATGAACGTGACTTTCCCTATAATCAAATTATATATGTTAAATTACTAAATTAAGAAAGTAAGTCACACGGCAATGCCAATTTACCACTTGGTTTATGACTCCAGAATAGGTACCAAGTTTCATAAAATGATGCATTTTTTTTGTATCGACAAATTTAGTAATAAGAAATATGGTATATATCATTTTTATTTTATCAATTTATTTTTAAAAAAACTTTTCTAGCTAATTTGTAAGAGTTTTATTCACACCCAGAAAGGAATGTCATTACTTATTTATGGTAGTTGATATGTCTATAAATATGTGTGCTTTAATATTTTGTAAATGGACAATCAACCTGAAAGAAGTAATGGAATTGTTTTTTTGATATGTTTGGGTGTATTTTTGGAATACAAAAGAAGGTTGTTCCAGAGACAGACAAAAGATTTTTTAGTGCATTTTAGACTACATTATAGGAGAATATAGCTATGAAGTTAAATAGGTTTATAACACTCCATCCATATGCAGATGGGAAGATAAAAGTACTCAACAAGATAGCATTTATTGAAAGTAACAAAAGACATGGGATGAAAATTTGGCATATACAACACTTATGATTGTGTAATCCACACTTCTACTCGTAAGTCCTCATTTGATGCTTGTTTTGGATATTTTCCTCTTCACCTTTCGGATATTGCATATGGATGTAAAGGAGAAGTGAGTGACTGTCTTAGAAGGGGTGTCATTAGGGATGAAAAATCCATTGAAAAGATAATGGACATTCATATACCATCACAAGAGATAATATAAATGATACAAAAAAACATAAATATAGGCATGATCAACATAGAATAGAGAATTTCTTTAAGGTGGGAGATAGATTATGGCTACAATGGAACAAGAAGAGGCTACAAGGTCATGGTAATAAAATAAAGGATTTGCAATATCGTCCATTTGAGATATAAAAAAATGTTGGAGATAAATCCTATATACTCAATCTAGCTACATACATGCACATTTACTTAGTGGTGAATGTACATATTTTGAAATTCTATGAGCCTTCAAAGCTAGATCACGAAGACGAATAGGTCCTACCCTTTGCAAAGGATTTGGCACCAAATGCTTAAGTAGAGCTGACATATCTTATATTTTTGTAGAAGAGGTAGAAAACTACAACCAAGGGGAATCATTACCTTATTCATATTGGGATGAAAAGACAACTTCTAGGTAAAGCCTCATTAAGTAGAATTTTTTTGCGACCAAAAACCTCTCGAAATAGGGAGATCTAATATGGATTAGGTCATTATATCTTTTTCAATCCATATTTATGATTTTAGAGTGGAAAAACTAGAGGAATCATCTCATAGTACCCTTTTTAATGTGAGGCCCAAATTTGGAAAACTATGGTCCAAAACCTTCTAGAAGCCATTTGATGCATCAAACAAAATTTTTGGAGCAAAAACCGAGCCACTAGGAGGAAAAAGGGTTCCATTCTATTCATGTGCTTTTTGTTCCATATATGATTAAAGTCATTAAGAGTGGATAGGGAGTGAATAGAGAGAGATGATTTGTGCATTGTTGTAGCCCACAAGCCACATACCTCTCTTCTTTGTAATAGTATGCATTTTTCGTTAAGAGAAACAAACCATAGTAGTCTTAGCTTCCAACTAGGTTTTCTCTTGAAATAGTTTCCAATGTTATATCTTGTGTTAATTTTTGGTTTGTGAGTTTTCTTTTTTATTCTCTACTTTGTACATTATTGTAAGTTGCATGCATGCATAGTAAACAATAATTAATAAATATAGAACTCCAAGGAGAAATAAACCCTCATAGTGTAGATTTTATATTTTCTAATATATTTTAGTAGATATGTTGTGACAAATTATCAAGTGGAATTTCCACAATAATTCATAAATCACTAATTCATCTTACCATGAGAGGGTTACAACATAAAACAAATATTATAAATCATGGTCATGCTTGTCGTAGGAAAAATATTAATTTTTTTAGTGGGCATTCTTGATCACATGGTAAATATAAAGAAAAAAATTAAAGCTCCTATAAGGGATCCCAGTGGAAGGACAAGGACATTTGAATGAAAGTAAAAAACTAGAAACATAAATTATTATATATTTACAACATCTCCAAAGGCACAACTTTCATTTCCCTTCGGTTCCTATCTTGTTCAATGATATGGTTAAAAAATAAACTCTACTTCAATTTATCTAAACCTTCCTTCTAAGGCATATATCATGGAGAGATATGAAAAGGTGCCAATGCTTGAGGACTATGAGCTCGACATCAAAAACAACCTTCACTTTTAAGAATAATTTGGAATAATTTTTCAGTTCAATGGTGTCTATACTCCTATATAAAAATTGTACCACTCCATATGTTTGAATTGAATAAGGCATTGTGAAGTAGAACTATGCTCGTTGAAAGATCCCTTTACTGTCTCGATCTCAAACTTTCTTTATCATTTGGAGGTTTTGAGGTTTCTCTTTTATTTTAGGTAGGAGCAGGGCACTAGTACAATGTATATTAGGAAAAATCAACTCCCAAATATATCATCACATTTTGGGCATTTACCACTTTTTGAAGATATTAGGAATACCATGGGTGGATACATAAATAGATATTGTGTGGATTAAGTTAGAATTCTTCACATATAGTTGAATATGTGTTGACATCAACATCATTGAGTGTCTACTGAATAAGATAATAGTATAAAAGGAAAATTATAGATGAATTGGGGTTCTAGATTACAGGAACATGTTTTTCTATATTAGATCTACCAATTAACAATCGACCTTGTGGCTCATCTCCAAGAATGAGATTCACTTAAAAATAAACAAACGATGAAGGCCTTGGACAAAGAATTTAGAATTATGTGAGCAATTCTACGCACATAAAAGGATTATTAAATTGTAGAAGTTTAGCTACCAAAAACATGTTTAGAAAAAGATAATAATAGATGTCTAGAAGCACAAGATAATGATGTAAGATTTCCCTTAAAAGGTAGAGAAAGAAGAAACACTCCAAAACCTCCCTCCTTTAGATTTGTAGTGGAAGATAAAGCCAACTAAGAGGGATGGATTCCAAAAACCTGAGAACTTTGATTCAAATACGAAATTGATACTCGATATACATATTAGAAATATGAATTCAAGATTACAATTAATTGAGACCTCTATAAAAGAAGGGTGGAATGAGGTTCAAAAGAAGAAGGAACAAACAGGAGGATTGAGGATTGATTTTTAATGAGAAGAAAATGAAGTGTAAATTACATTTGCAACATTAAATTTGTAAGTGCAATTAGCATGTTAAAAATACATTTTCCATTAAATAATTGAATAAAAATTGAATTTTATTAATTTGAATTGTGTTCCTAATAACAAAATATAATTATTAAGTATTCATATATATTATTAATGTACATATATTAATGTCTCTTTATTATATCCTTGAGTATTTCAAAGTATAATTTATCTCAATAACTTTTTACTATAAAATACATAAATGTGTTTCTCACTCTCTATTTATATCATATTTTTTTCTTTAATTAATATTTTAATAATTTATCCTTCACATTTTAAAACCCAACCACATAGCCTTAATATACAAAATTAATATTTAACTAAATAAAAAAACTTAATATAATTACACAAATAGACTTAATATAATTTAGTACTATTTGAAAAAAAAAATCTAAATAATAAATATTAATATGTTTTATATCACATGAAAATAACTATTTGAAAAAATAAAAAAAAAATCTATAATAATATAATATAATATGATTTAATTTCACAAAAATAACTATTTTGAAAAAAAAAAAAAATCTATATATATATTATTTAATATGATTTTTATATTCACATGAAAATAAAATTAAGGTGTGAACACCCTTATGTCTTTTTGTTTTGTTTTATTTTTTTTATTAGAGATATATGCGCTCATTTTTATGACACTTGGTTTTTCCGCTAAACCTTATTTCTATTTATTTTATTTAATTCCAACTAAGTTTCAATCTAAATTTTCGGGAAAAAAGGTGGTAACTCTATCAATATCAAATTAATTCCAACCAGATATATAACTAAAATATACACCACATATCTCACGCTCATTTATTGTGTATTCTAGAATCATAACATAAGGAACGTTTGTAGATCACTGATTGGCTCATTCGCTGTGTATTCTAAAACCATAACATTATAAGCGTTTGTAGATCATAGATTTCCCAAGATATTAACGTAAATTTTCAATTGCACCTAACCTATTTATTGGACATATTCCATTATCACCATATACAAGTCCCTTGGCATCTCTCCGCAACGCCCAATCTCAACATCCTAGATTGTTTATATAGACGTCTTTTCAAATCATTAATAAGAAAGAATACGCCCACAGAATCGGCGACCACTTTTCCTGTGACTTCTTTCCACTTTTTCTTCGTTACCTATACAGCACTCTTACGGAACAGCGGTGAAAAAATTAAAACCTTAAAGTGTTCACATGTGAGCCATCCCTATCAAAGAAACGCTCCGGTAACAGACAAAACCATTTGCGTTTTATTACTGTTCTCCTCCTTTTACGTGAGTTTCACATGCAAAGATTCCGGACTATCTAATGCGCGTAGAGATTTCAGAGAAAGTTGCTAAGTATGAGGCTGATCATTATCCAGTTTCTGGCCTTCTCTCCATTATAAATAGCCCTCATCACAAACTCCTTTTCGGCAACATAGTCCGCGTTCAGGAGTTTCTCTTTTGCTTCATGTGCGTCCTGAAAGTAACCAAGAGATATTGATTTTGTTTCATTATAGTTTTTCGCCATGAACGTGCAAAGCAAATGCATCGAGATCCGCCATGTTGTGAATCTGAAGCAGGTCGTGAAAAAATGGAGGAAGCTCGCCAGCGTCGGCAAAGCGGCTCAGGCTCTGGCTGGGAAGCTGCTTTTCTCGCGGTCGTGCCGAGTGACTTATGTGTCCGGCGACACACAGGTCGATGTCGCCGGATTGAACAACCCGAGCAACGGGCATCGTCGCTCGCTGTTGGCCATACCGCCAGACGTGCCGTCGGGACACGTGGCGGTGTATGTCGGGCAGAATTGTAATAGGCGATTTGTTATCAAGGCGGCGTACTTGAACTACCCGGTGTTTAGGGCACTGCTCGAGCAGGCCGAGGAGGAATTTGGCCACGCACAGCGCAGCAGACTTGCTATTCCCTGCGACGAGTTCCTGTTCGAGCACATTCTACGACTCTTCAGCAGAAATGGCCTCGCCGCCGTGAGGCATCTCGACTTGGAGGCGGTTAAGAGCGGTTTCTCTAACGAATGGAATTGCTCGTCTGAGGTGAATGGAATATCCTTCGGCATGGAATCGAGGCCTCTTCTTCACCCCTTCGCACAGAAATCCATTCGCTGATACAGCTTCCGGGTGTGCAACATTAAAACCTGAGCAATGGGCACTTTTGACCTATAAGTAGCTAAATTTGATACTGCTGCTGTTATATGAATTCTCCTGGATAGCGAATTATATAGAGGAAGAACGGGCAGTCATTTGGACAAACCTGCACTTGTTGCAGGCCCTCCAATGGTAGCTCGCAGTAACCTTGAGAAAAGGCATGCCGTGTGTTCAGTTGTTCGGCTGTAACTAATTCATTTTTCTACTGCTCCAGATATATGCAATCTACTATACAGATAATTATATAGCGGATGAAAGGGCATTCAGCTGGAGGAACCCTCACTTGTTGCAGACCATGCAATGATAACTTGCAGGAACTTTAGGCAAAGGCATGCAAAGGTATGACAAGTTTGCATTCCTATCCGTAAGGTTATGTTGCAGGTAGCGAATACTCTTCAGTCCAGCAACATTAGCTTCTCCAAACCTGGAAAACCCATTTGAAGATATCGTCTAGCAGTTTGAGTTGTTGATTCTGGAAAGCCATTTGAAGACTTTGTCTAGAAACTTGAGTTGCTGATTCTGGAAGGGAATCGAGTATCCGCACAATTGCAGGATTTTAAACGCTTGCTTAATTTAAAACAGATCTTACTGTAAATATAACATGCTGTGTATTTCCTGTGTGATTGCATGGTAACTAATAGAGACAATTCCATTGCATCTAAGCACTGAGGATATGGTTTTAGATTTTTATTGTTTGCTGTATGCATTTTCTTTTCACGTGAATGAAGAAATATTAGCTGTGTTAGACAGCACTTTTTTTTCATTAGGAATTTGCAAACTTGCGTGTCGTATTTCGAAGTATCGTTCTTTGAAAAAAGGTTTGCAGAATTCAAAGTCACAACGCTTCACAACTTTCGAAGTATTCATTTTTGTCCCAAAATTTCCATATATCCTTTTTAAAAGGAGACATGAAAATTTAGAGTCACAAAGAGTCATTCGAATTTACACTCCCAGACGATTTAATGTGACCGACGGTTAATGAACAAATTGGGGTGGTAAAATTAAATAATTAAAGTATAATT
Source organism: Pinus taeda (assembly GCA_000404065.3). Classification (NCBI taxonomy): domain Eukaryota; kingdom Viridiplantae; phylum Streptophyta; class Pinopsida; order Pinales; family Pinaceae; genus Pinus; species Pinus taeda. The sequence goes on from APFE031121996.1 coordinate 22,943, forward strand.
GTTTAAAATGGCTATTTTTCTCTAGAATGCAAAATTCTAAAAAAGATTTACATGTTAAAAGGTTTAATCTTTTTTTAGCGTATAATATATTTAGCTTAAGATAGATTTATAATATTTTTTTTCCTTTTCCTTATATCTATAAATTATATTTCTCTATATGTATGAATTATAGGTGAGTATTTATTTTTGCCATAGTTTAACTAACCAGAGGAATTGCCTCGAAAGCTATGGAAATTTCGGTCATATTTAGAGAAAATCCGGCAAGGATTTTTGTAAATCCAAATTAAAGCTGTTAAACTTCAAAATTTTAGGTGTCCTAGACTTTTTTGATGGTGTTGAATCCATTTCCACCATCAAAAACAGGATTCAAAACACTGTCTCTACAAGACTTTTTGAATTTTTTTTTGCCCGGATCCCGGCCACTTTTGGTGCAATTCCTCCACTTCCTTAAACTACTCCTTTTTTTTTTCTTGACTAGCGGAATCATCAATGGCGGTGGTATCGCTTTACATTGCGCCAAATCCCACCGAATGCCACTATAACCGCTAGAAGGAACTGCACAGTCGCACTCGGGTAAGACGATGCTTGAACTCGTGCCGCGACACGAATGACTTATGACTTAGCAGACCGCAAACCATCCACTAACCACAAGCGGGCTATATGTTAAAATTTATTATTTAAATTGTATTTTTGAATATTTTATTGTTATTAATTTTTTGTATTAAAAATAAAATTAATTACAGATCTTTCATAAAAAATTAATTATATTTAATTTTATTAATTTATATATTAAACATTAAAAATATACTAGTACCCAGAAACAATATATTCAACTAATCACACACATTTTTATAGTTAATATTTTATAATTTTATTTTAAAATTTAATTACTTTATCACTGTAATGTTGATAGAAAATTATATTATAGTGTATACATCCGAAGATTTTATTTAAAAATAGAAGAGTGAACATTTTTAACATAACTTTGACTAATATTGAGAATCAATAAATACAATAAATATTGTTTATTTTCATTATTCCTTATAGTGTTACTAGGCTCTTTTAAGTTTCATATAAGTTAACATTTTGCAGGTAAGGAATTACCATCTCCCTCATGTTCATACTACTTTGTAAAAAGTGTCTTTCGATTAAAGAATATTTATATTGATATAAAGATATATAATTTAAAATGGATATTTTATTAAAGGTCAACATTTTTGTTTTTAAGTTAGTATTTTTTTAAATTGTCAAAATATCAACCCTACCTACATTAAGTAGGAAGAAATTATAAAGGTAATTACAGAAGTGAGAGCCTAAATATATTATTTTAATATTGCTATTTTCAACTAATTTTATCCTCTTTTTTAAATTAGAAAATTGATAATCAAAATTGTTAATTTAATATAAACACTTAATATATTATTATATTTTACCCTTTTATCATAAATAATTGTAAAACCGTCTTATAAAACCTAAATAAAAAATATTACAACAATTATAACCAATCAAATAATGTTTTTAAGATACCCCTATACTAATAAACACTTTATATATATATATAATATAAGATCCATACCATGCAGGAGAGGATCAAATATTTTGCTTCAACGTATTTTATAACTCTTAATATATCATTGATCTATACTGGCATTCATATTACTAAAAATGGAATTTAAATATAGAACTCAATTTTTTTATTTAAGTGTAAAAATAAAAAATTTCGCTAATTGATATACTAGAGTTGGGGTGAATTGAATCAAATTTTCGATGAAATGGGCTGTCAATAATCTTGCCAACAAGGGACCTGAATTTTTGTTTCTTTATGTCAACCAAAGCAATGCAGTTGATTTCTTCACAAGAAAGAGAAAAAAATTGTCACCCACGCTTATGTTGGTGGCGGTTTTTAAGTTTATCACATTAAGAGGAGAGTGGCTGTGACATGAATTTTATACAAGATATTAGAACGTTCCCTAGTTAACACTACCTATGTGAATGCAGATGCATGATTATTTCGACATGCAAGTATATGTGGTACTATCGACGCTTTATCGTTTTTCTTGAAAAGCCAGTTTTCGACATTTAAAGACTGTACATAAAGGAGAAGTGCAGACGGGGTCTTACATTATCTGCGACAACGACGCTCAACGCCCGCCGATGATATTTACATATATTCCCAGGTTCACCTAACCGAAAGTAGAGTACAGCAAGAAAAAATGCACACGGGTTCTCCTAAAAATCTCCGCAACAACGATACTCAACGCCCTATTGGGTCAGATAGATCTCACCTGTCTTCTTAAAATATACATCCCAGTTCGTTACAAGTTACTTCTTGCCGACACATCCTGAAGAAATTAATGGCGAAAGAGAAAAACTGTGAGGAGTCAACATGTGAACACTTGTCCACTTCGACAAAACCCTCACTATAAATAAAACAACCCTCTTACTACATGTACTGGGTTTTAAGACAATATTTGAGTCAATTGTTTTAATTTAAGACCCAAAAAAAAAAAAAACTTGTGTTGTGTCTTAAATATGGTCTCTAAAGGGGTGTCTCAAAATATAATGTCTTAAAAATATATAGAACACATATTATTATTGTTTTTATAAAGACAAGAATTATTGTCTATTAAGAAACAATTTGATTGACAATTTCATTTGTCTCTCTAGAGACAACTTCATTTGTGTTTCTTTAGAGACAATTACGTTTTTGTCTTTTTAGAGACAATAGCTGAGATT